>JAVJIF010028943.1:0-62806 GCA_038442645.1 Agave tequilana
ATTTTAGTAGTTTGATTGAGCATATTACATTGTTTCCCCATAACCTTACTATAATCATAATTGTCATTATGCTTATTGATGATAAGGCTGGGTAACAACTTCAAACTTGTTCCTCTCTTCCTAGAGAAAGGTAGTGTGGTGGATAAATCTCACCAGTTCGTGGTGGATAAATCTCCGCCACAAGCGACTGGATGCTCGTGATCGATCTGTCAGAGCACACAGAAAAGAGACACCTTTCAAGTTAGGAGCACCGGTGTGATACCGGCCTGAAAATCAATAAGTGGAAGGTGGGAGGACCAGGCAAAGAGAAACGCTGGTGTGTTTGGTGATGGACTGGCAGAGAAAAACTGTCAGCGTGGTGTGATATGCGTTCTCAGGTTAGGGAAGCGACATTTTTCTCCTTGGAGAAGAAGATAACATGTACCTGACATGGATGTGGGCGTGGAGGCGAAATTGTGGATTATTTAACTGCACGACCTGCACATGCTGGTTTGTTGTAACAGACGTGACCACCAGCGCTGGTTGTTTTGAATTGCATGCAGAAATATCTGTCACTGTCTATAACTGCCCGCGTTGATAGGGATGTTACTCATTATGAACGTGGGGGGAAGGATGAAGCTGCAGAACTGTTGCCGGAGATCAAGGATAATCTGTTATTTGAGTTTCAGGTTCGGAGCTGAAGCTTCGGAACGGAAAGGGTCTCGGAGTGGAGAAGATCGTAAGGAGGTGAGGACTTCGAAGTGGTAAAGGCCTTGGTGACGGAGTGCGATTTCGGGTCGAAATTCGGGAAGGAGGACCGCTTCGGGAAGGTCAGATGTGGTGAAGGCTTCGGGATAGATTCTGAGAGTTGTGGATATCTCAGGGGAACCACTTGATAGTTTGGACATGTATCACATCCTGGTGCAGGTAAAATTTTGAACACTACAGTCGCCCTCCGCTTCCCCACTTATCGGAGCCTGCGGAAGGAAAGTCAGTGGAGTGAAGTGGATCAGAGGGACCCGCGTTGCCTTAAGCTTACTTTGGCGTTTGCAGACATAGGAGCATATGATGAATCTTTTCGAATCATTGTAGATCTTTTGGAGTTAATTGGAGTTGTACAACTGGATGTGAGTGTCATATTGGTCGGCTGGATCTCTCAAAAGTCGCATCATGCGTCTCTTCAAATTTTGGCATCATTATGACTGGGACTGTAGGGTTTTATGCTTTGACGGCGACAGATTATCTTCTACCTTTCCTGTTAACCAAAAAATTTGAGATGTGGGCTGACTTTTTAGGGCTTAGTAGTTTGAACTGAAGGCGGTGTGACTTCTCATCCATCTATAAATAAAGAGAGAGACCCGTGGAATAAATCATTTTCAATGTCTTCTTCAAAACCCTTGCATCAAAATTTTAGCTCCTTCTTTCCTTGCTGGGCCACCATGCTCTCCTTTTTTCTCTTCATTAGATGGAGGAAGGAAAAGGAGAGGGGGAGGAGGATGAGGAAGTAGCGATCAGGCTCTCTCTTCTATGGAGTCTGGCTGGTGCGTCGCATTAGTTTCTGTGAAGGGATCATTACGGCGCAATAGTTATCGTGACAGGGTGCCATCGCCGGAGGGGATGCGCAGAACAGACGGATGAGCCTTCAGTTTGTCCAAACCAAGAGATGCTAGCTTTTCTCCTAGTGTCCTGAATCTCTCTGTTGGTGATCTGGAGTTTCTCTATTCGATAGTGTTACTTCTCCTAGCGGCTCCGGAGTGTAGATGTTGTTCCATCACCGTCTTGCAGGCTTCGATCTACAGAGAATTGCTACCTCGCTCTCGCAGAATTTCCTGGAGGTTCTTCTCATTCTTCTCACAACGTGAGGAGGACAGTGGCGTCAGGTTGGCTTCCTTGGACTCGTGGAGGAGCGAAAGGGGAGAAAGAGTTTCAGGTTGAAACATTCTTTCGACCCTTGTCTTGCCTCAACCTTTTGCTTCTCTTCACCGACACTGGGACCTTCGGAGGGATATGACTTCTGGTAAATTTTGCCCTATAGACTGGTCCCAAGATTCGGAGGTGAGGCGGGACAGTTGGATGGAGGGATCGGAGCATCCGGATTCGGATCTACAACATTTCCTTTCAAAAATGTATATATAGAAATGTAGAAGGATTTTTCATACTACACTAGTCAGATATAACCAAATAACTTTAATGGAATGGTTTTCGAAATGAAAATATTTTTGGATTGGAAATAGTTATGTTTAGATCTTGCCTTGTTTATTTTTACCAAAATCTTTTTGGAATTGATTTGACCATGCCTCTTTGGAGTGTTGATCTCTATGTCTGGTATGGTCAGTTGGCAACGGAGTGTCAGTGAGTTTGCACTGTTGTTTCAGAGAGGGGATAATCCATTAACGGTACCTGCAAACTTTAGACTCCTAGTGGGGGGAGATCCCAACAGCGGAGTTAGATTCACGGTCGTCTTTGAGTACGGTAATCCTATCAGCAGAGTGGTGAACTTAGTAGGGCTCTGAGAGGGTGATCGAGGTGAAATCTGTACAGAGAAATAGAGTTTAGAGTTAGATAGATAGTGCTAAATTTTCTCAATACTACTGCTATAGCAAGTGACTATGCAGAGCGTGATCCATAAGGAAGGACTGCGATGAAAGCGTTTCAATAATCTTTCTAAGTTTACTGAATCTGATTAAAGATTTCTTATTAGTTTTTGACAAAGAAAAAAAAAGTGTTAAGCTAGAAGAGGAAAAGATAAAATAAGAAGATGGTATTGGTGTCTTAGTGGAAAGAACTGTGTTAAAAAAATAGCTAGTTTTTTAAAATGTTTTAAAATAAGAAATAAAAGAAAGAAAGAAACTTTACTTACCTTTTTGGTTGAACACTTACCTCTGATCGTCGGGAAGGTTTACATTAGATTGGAAGCGATCAGTGCATATCCCATAAGGTCAGATCTTATTCCCATCCACATTACATCATCAAGAACTTCAGAGAGTAAGCATGAAATGATATGGACATAAAAGAGAAATTTATCATCATGACTATCGGTGGCACTCGCAATGGCAGGCTATTCCGATGCTATAGATTCATATGGATAGCACTTCAAGCAAAAAAAAAAGTAAAAAGAAGAATAAAACAAAAGGTAAACTTTGATTAAATTGAAAAACGATGAAACAAAAGAAGAAGTTTACACTGGTGTCACTCTCAATAAAATCTTCCTCTTCTTCTCTCATGAATCTTTTCTCTATTTAAGTTTACAAAGAAAGTGAAAATTACATAAGAATAAAGAAAAACCTAAGTTAAAATTGAAAACAAAATGCCTAACTCTAGCTCTCTACTTGAGTGGTGCTCGTTTGCCTCTCAATTGTGCAGTGTTTATAAAAGAAACGAATAGGAGGAGAGAGTATAAAGATAAAGAGAGCAAACACTCCTCAACAGTCTCAACAATGTCGCGCAAACGCAGCTTTTGCGGCATTTTCATGACCTGGCCGCATTTATACAGGGCGTGTGTTCCTTTGATCTTTGATACACTCTAATTTCAAATAGGTTTGTCTGTTTGAGCTCTGGATTTAGCATATCCCGTTGATCTCAAGCTAATTAAATAAATTCATATAAATTCGGTTTAACTGGTATTTATTTGTATTATCTCTCTCCTTTCATTAATAATCACATGCACAAATTAGACATTAAGACAAGTTAATTAGCAGAGTTTATTAAAAGATAAGTGTAGGAATGTACTAATAAATAATTCTATATACGTGTACGATCTAAAATTTGATAGAGGCGAAACTTACACAAAAAATATAAAGTTTAGAAATGGTGCTAAGGTTTCTTAATACTACCGCTATATTAAGTGGCTATGTGGGTCATGATCCACAAGAGGGAATGCGATGAAAGCGTTTCAGTAATCTTTCTAAATTTACTAAAATCGGTTAAAAACATTTCTTCTTAGTTCTTTAGAGAAAGGAAAAAAAATAGAAGAGTTAGAAGAGGAGAAAATAAAAGAAGAAGATGGTGTTGGTGTTTTAGTTGAAATAAGAACAATATTAAAAGAGAAAGATATGAAGAAAGTGATTCTAAGCTAATAAATTAGAAGAAAATAAAGAAACTAAAGTTTACTTACCTCTTTAGCGCTTGCTTTACCTGGGATCTGTAGTGACGACTTACCTTGACTTAAAGGCTTTCATAGCATGACATATAGGATCTTCCTCATTTCAAATCAGTCTATATTATATCATCAAATAAAAGTGCAAACATGAAATGATACAGAATTATTCATCAAACAAAAATTCAAGTACTCCAGGCAAAGAGTATATTATACGAAAATTACTAACTTTTCATTTACCTAAGTTTTAGAACATGAAAATTAGCATGAATGATAGTTGAATCCCAAATGAAAAATGAAAAATGAATTTCCAATAACCATAAGAGAAAATTTTCGCATATACCACTCGACTTCTATTAATCTTTTTATTAAGTTTTTTTTTTTTTTTTTTTGGTTATTTTTGAAGAAGTTTCTGAATGGTGGTAATTTCTTTTACATAAGAGAACTATTCTTGTCATATTTAACAAAATGTTAATAGTATTAATTACTCATAAAAAGAAAGTTTATGTGGTTTCTTATAATCTAAATAGGAGTTCAGATTTGGAGCTCCAAATAATTTTTTTTAAAATAAATTTGCAGAAGTAATACCGAAATACAAATTTTCTCTCACTTCTTTCTCATTGGTTAGTCGATTACAAATTAATCTTTTAAAATGATCAAACTTTCCAATTTTATCTCAGAAAATGGAAGAAAAGTTGGAAAAGAAGAAAATCAAACAAAAGTTTCATCATTACACCATATTAGCATATAAGTAGTAGAAGAAACTAAGAACTTGAAAAATGTTGGAATATGAAGAATATATATGTGAATCTTTGAATTGAATTACGGCGAGATCCGTTGATCGAATCAATTGGATGATGGTTGGAGTGTGTTCTCCTTCTAATGGTGATGAACGTGGTATATTCACATGTTCAATTCTGACTTCGAATGAATGAGATATTCAAGTCTAAAGATTGCCTAATTCAAAGCCAAAATGAGACTAAAGTTAGCTAAAAACATTTAGTCCTACATTGACCATGGGATGGAAGTTCGTAGTGTTTAAATAGAGAAAATTGAGAACAAAGTGCGTGCCCTTTGGGTACTTGGAGTTTTCGCGCGCGATTGGGAGGAAACCATGCCCGCTCATGCGCGCGCGCGCCGCCGCTGGCAGCCGGCCGGCCGGTGCCGGGCTCGGGTCCGGGTCCGGGTCTGGGTTCGGGTTCGGGTTCCCTACCCGGCCTGGTTCTTTTTGAATCAGGTCTCACGGGTATGGGTTGCGAGCATACCCACTCCGCTACCCGAACCAGACCCGCTCCGCTCCGGATCCAACCGCCCGCCAACGGCTGTCTGAAAACCGTCTGTGCGGTTGGGCGGTTGGACCGAACAGTTGCAACGATTCAGACCGAACCGCTGCAACTGTTGGATAATTGCGGACCATTATAACCCTCCTGGAGCGCTATAAATAGCGCTCCAGTTTCTCATTCTAAACACACCAAAACGAAAATCTCTTCTCTCTCTGAGTTCTGAACTTGAAGTGAGTTACTGTGTTCTGAACTGGGAAGTGGAGTTCTGAAGTAACTTCCAGCGAGAAGTGGGAAAGTCAGTTTCCGAAGCGACTTTCAAAGGAGATTCTGCAAAATTCGTTCTGAAAGAGGGCTCAGAAATTCAATAGTCCTCCAAAGTAAAGGCAAATATTCTCCCGAAATTGTCTTTGTCCTGCTGCTTCAACCATCCTGTGAAGGTACTGGTTAACTACGGTTCGACCGTACGGTGATTTGGTAGTGCTATCCAAATACCGTGAAGGAGTGTTGTATCTTGGGAGACTAGCGTCCAGTAACCCGTTAGTACCGGTGCGGGAGACGCAATTGTCTTAAGGAGATTCGCTTTAAGCGTACTCCAAGTACTGTATAAGTGAATTAATTTCTTTATACATGGGATATACTGATATTCAGTATATTGAGACTGATTTATATCAGTCTAACTGGTGTTTAACCAAGGAAGGAATTGAAAGGTGGTTCTTAAATTAAGGAACATTCTATTGAACGGAAAACCTCCCACCTGATATTTACCGACCTGGCCAATTAGATTGTTGATATTTCAGTGATCTTGATTAGTTGTCAGATTGATTCCAGAAACTAACAATCTTAAGACAATTACTATTATTGAAGTTTCTTACTTCAGTTCTGCTTGAACTTACAGAAAATGTCTGAGACTAATCAAGATAGCTCTAGTAAGGCACCAAACATACAGCTACAAGCTTTGATGCCTACTCTACTTCCTAACCCGAACCGAGAAGTCAGGAAAATTTGACGGCACAGAATTCAAGAGGTGGCAACAGAAGATGCTCTTCTACTTGACCACTCTTCATCTGGCCAGATTCCTGCAAGAAGACCCACCAGAGCCCGCAACTGATGCATGGACTCAATGTGACTTCCTTTGCCGAAATTATATTTTAAATGGACTGAATGACTCTCTTTACAATGTCTACAGTTCTATCACAAACAAAGAAGTTATGGGCTAGTCTTGACAAGAAGTACAAGACTGAGGATGCTGGTACCAAGAAGTTCGTCATAGGATGATTTTTGGAGTACAAAATGGTGGACAACAAGACTGTAATTAGTCAGGTGCAAGAGTTCCAACTTATCTTGCACGAGATAGAAGCTGAAGGTATGATTCTACCTGAAACCTTTCAGATTGCTACTATCGTGGAGAAACTCCCACCTGCGTGGAGAGATTTCAAGAACTACCTGAAGCACAAGCGAAAGGAGTTAAAGTTAGAAGATCTCATTGTGAGGCTTCGAATCGAGGAGGACAACAGAAAGTCCGAGAAAAGGAGCAGTAAGAACTCCTAATAAAGCAGAAACCAACAAAAAATACATATTTAAATTCAATCTAAATTCCTGAGGGACTGAAAAGAAATACGATTCACTAATATTTTAAACTGTGTAAATGATTGGATTTAGGTGAGAAAGGTAATAAAATATGCAAATTGGGGAGAGGCATTAAAATTGAAAGATAAAATTACACATCATCTTTATCACCAAATTGGTTGTCTAAATTGGAGAACTTTTTTCTTTAAAGATAGTATTTCTTGCTGGGATGTTAAACTCAAAATTATTTACACATTACACACTATTGTACTCTAAAATTCCATGATAGTTTTTATAGTTTAGGATAATTTGAATTGTTGGCAAAAAAATTTGTAACTTTTAGCGAGAGCAAAACAACATCGAAGAACCACTGGAAAATAGACGCACACACAAACAAAGAAAAGAAGACGAAAAAGAAAAAAACATTAATAAAAAGATACAGTGAAAGAAAAGGACCCCAACTCACTTCTGTAACGAATTCAGTTTTTAAGTCGTCCATGTTTTTTTATGGGATTTTTTTCAAAAAAATCTTCTTTTAAAAATAATTTAAAAAATTGACCTCCCCAAAAAATATTTTCAAAATCGACCTCTGACATGCACATCAGCGCCACGTTGGTGCCACGTGGTTCGGCCCGCAAGTATGGCGCTGGTGCTGGCGGGAGATGGTTTTTGGTTTGACCGGGTTGGCAACCCCGACTGAGCCAATTTTGTTTTGTGTTGTATTCGCTCGGCCGGGGTTGCCACCCCGGTCGCCCCATATTTTTTTTTTTGAATTTTTTGGTTCAGTCGTGGTTGGCAACTGTAGTGATTAAAATTTGACCCACACCAGGATGATACACATGTCCAAACTACCAAGTCTCCCTAGACATCTACAATTCTTAGAGTCCATCCCGAAGTCTCCACCACATCCAACTTTTTCAGAGCTACCAACTATTCTGAAGACATTTCCGACTAGTAGTCACATTCTGCCACTCCGAGGCCTTTGCTACTCCGAATTCCTCACCTCCTCAGGGTTTTCTCCACTCAGAGACTTTCTTCGTTTCAAATGCTTCAGTTCTGATCATGAAGCTCCAACAATAGCCATCCTTGATCTCCGCCAACAGCTATGCATTTACGTCCTCCCCTGCTTCATAATGCGTAACACCCCTATCAGCGCAGGTAGTTATAGACAGTGACAGATTTTTCTGCATGCAATTCCAACAACTAGCGCTGGTGTTCCGGTCGTTGCAACAAATGTAGTTGCTGAGATCATGCAGTTACAACAGTCCATAAATTCCGCCTCCACGCCAACATCCGTGTCAGGTATATACTATCTTTCTTCTCCAAATAGAATGAGGTCTCTTACCAAGAATCTCAAAGCGCACACACCACCATACTAACAGTTTCTCTGTGCTAGTCCACCATACTACACTAGCAAATTCCATGTACTTCTCCACCCTATTACACTAGCAATTTTCATGTGCTATGATTAGTCTCTAAAATTACATATTTCATAACACATCTTCACATTTATTTAATATTAAATTCTGCTAATAATACCTCTCTTGTATGTTTCTAGGCCCATGGTGTGCAATAAAGAAGAAGACCCTAAATCACCATCTAATGGGTGATTAAAGGCCTATAATATAGCCATTGACCTTGAAGCAGTTTCGTCAAAACCAGGGGCCCAAAAATAAGAAATCGGGACCTGCAGCCGACAAGGGACAGACGTGGCAGCGCGCGGCCCTAGAAGAGCCGACCGTACAGGCGCGGCCGCGCCCGTGCCCGTGCTTTGGGCCAGGGGTTGTTCCCCTGGCCCCCTTTCCCCTGGTGTCTATAAATACCCCCTGGGGTTCTTCTTCAGAAGATATACAAAGAGTTAGGGTAGTTTCTTTTCATGTTGTAGTATAGGGTAGTTTAGATTAGTTGTTCTTCTTCTTCTTATTTTGTATTTTCCATTTTTATACATCATGTAATAGGAAAGAGAGTGATCATAGGATAAAAGAGAAAGTTCTTGTAATGGAGGGTGACACTCTATGAAAGGTTCTTTTTTATCTCTATTTGCTTCTTCTCTAACTCTTTACATGTTTAATTAATTTTCTCTCATAGCAACTAACTACTAACCACTAACTTGTCTAACTTTTTACTTGATAATCCACATGAATCTAATAGCCTCTACTTGGCCTTGCTCTTGCAAGAGCTATTGATGGCTCATGATGATGGATCTAACACTCTAACATCCTAACTCTCTAACAAGCTAACATTACTTTACTCCATGCTTACTCTTGTTTAGTTTTGATAGTTTAAGTGTACCTTGCTCTTGTTTTGTTGAGTTTGAATGTGACGAGTTAACATATGGGTCATGCTTTGAAAAGCTCTTGAACCAAGGACTAGTGATGACCAATGATACATGTGAGGCAAGTATCACTAAGAGGTTAGCATGTTGGTGGAGTCATTAGTATTTAGTAGTCATGGGTTTTCCTTCTTTTTCAGTTTATTTTAGATATATAAACAAATCACAAAAATAATTCTTCTATGTTTCTCACTTTTTTTGTGTTTCACTGTACTTCTTTTTTCATTCTTTATTTTCTTTTCTTTTCATTCTTTCAAACATTGAAGAACCATTAACATACACGTGAACATACCGTGTAAGCTTCTATCGCCTCCCATCCTTATGGATTCGACTCTTTTTAGCTTCTACGCTATAACAGAAGTATTGAGGAAGCCAAAGACACACTTTAAATATCGATTTCAAAACATACACTTTTCGTGCGCGGTTTTTTCCCTGATTAAATTTTAGCACCGTTATCGGGATGGGAACAATTTGATTTCACATTTTTGTTAACTTTTCTTTTTATTTTTTGTGTACAGGTTAAAGTTTTAGGCATTGCAGAAGTTCACACTTGCTCTTGTGTGGTTGGGTAAATTTTTTTATATTCTTATACTCTACTGCTAATTTTTGTTTATATTACCTGTGTATTGTAATAATTATGAACTAAAATACGAAAATTTGATGCTTTAAAACGGTTTAGACATTTGCATTTAGGCACATGTCAATTTTCATTCCAATATACTGTATTATTCTTCTGTTATTGTGATCTTGACGGAGGTGTACATATTACATAGCATATAGTTAGGACAAACACGTGGGTGATTTACTCGCTTTGTGTGTTCATTCTTATCTATATTGCACACTTGCACGAATTGAACTTAAGAGCAAAACTCATTACAACATAAGGTGGGGAAGTCATTACCCTTCCTTAGCCTAAAGATCACCTCTCCACTCACACAATCCATGCCTAAATAAAATTTTTCAGACGTTGGCCCCTAGGGACATCTTGGACTCATTTAAGAGATTGACCTAGGGAGAAAGTTGTTGAAGTTGACTCTTATCAAATCGGTGTTTAAGGTTGCGGATTAAGAGGTGAAATCTCGAAGAACAATGGTTTGGCATAATTAGGTCCATTGCTCCTGCACGGATACCTCCCACTGATCTTGCCCCTACTTAGCCGATTAACTCGTGGTTAGATTCTGACAATATACCCCCGTGGACAGTCTAACCAGTTAGAAGTCGTCTAGATCTAAGTCAACCCTAACATAGGTTTGTTTTCTTTTTCTTTTTGTTTATTTGTTTGTTTGTTTGTTTATTTTTCTTTTTTGTATATTGTGAAATAGATTTTAACAACAATAATTCTTTCAATCATAATATGAATCCATATTTCACCCCGATCTCATTTGACCCGAATAACTCCGACCGCCTATGTACAACATGAACCAACCATATATACCGGGTTGGGATTATCCGACTCAATATGGCCCATATCCCCAATCTTATGACCATAATTTTCAATATAATTTCAACTCTTCACAGAGTCAATGGGGGTTCATCTCTCCCGAGTCAAATTTTCAACCATCTTGTCCACAATTTTCATAATATTCATTCCCCGATTCTGCTTCATATTCTCCTTTTCGTGTTCCACAAACTGAGGAAAAATCCAATTTGGAAAGGAGTATGGAAACCTTGCTTGAGTCCCAACAACAAATTCAAAATTCGCTCAATTCACAATCTTTCCCAAATCAAACTCCATATACTCCTTTTCTAAAACATCCAATTGAAGAAGAATCTGAGCTAGAAAAGCGTTTGGAAGTCTTTTGTGAAAAATGCAAAGATTTCAAAATATGTTAGACTCATTATCTCAACTAAATTTTCAAGAGTCCTACTCATTTTTTTCAGTCTCACCGATTCAAAATGAACAACCATCAATCCTAGACTTTAGTATGAAACCCTTGCGTGAGTCTGAGCAGCAATCAAAAAATCCAATGGACTCACAATTTCACCACAATTTCCAAAGTAAACTTTCATATTCACCTTTTAAAAAGAACCAATTGCAAAGAGTATGGAAGACATGATTCAGACTCAAAATTCTGTTACCGGCCTAGCAGTAGGTTAGACTTGATAATGAGCGATTTGATCAATGAGAGCGAGGAAAGTCTTTCTTGTCAATCTTTGACCAATCTTTATATCCCTAACTCTACCGATTAGACCCAAGAATCATGTCATTTTGAAAATCCAACTTTAATTTCATCATACCAATCTGAACTTGACCAACATCAAATTCCTGACATTTTGACTAGTTATCCTATTCCTGAAATTGAACTTGAGCTTGAAAGTGATCCTGAACCTTAAGTTGGTAATTCCATTTCACTTTTGATTCAATAATGACTTCGGTGTCTTCACCAGATTTTTTTCTCTATTCCGGAGTCAACATTGAATCCTGTACCAGTACACCATGAAATAGAATCACCAATATCTTATGATCACACTTCATTGATGGGGAAAGTGTATAACATAAATTCTTTGATTTGGACTCTATTTTTGAACCCATTTTGACTCTCATTGTTAACTCTCGACTTGATTTGAGTCAAATTCTCGAGTCGGCTGAGTCCACATCAATAATTTCCCAAAATCACACTTCATTGTTAGACAAGAATGTTGAAGAAAATGACTCAGTAATTATATTTGAAAATTGAAAATTAGATGGGGGTAATTTTTCAATAAGATAATACAGTTCTCCAATATTTTTCTGGGTCGTATTAGGGAGGTCACTGGTGGGTTTCTGTAAAATCCACGATATCTTGATTGGGTAGCAACGCTTGGCCCAATCAGACCACCACCGGAGCCACCACCGTAAGGTAATTTTCCTTCCCCCTCTACTTGTTTCATGTATATACACATTCACGATGCATTGAGGATAATGCATGAGATAAGTGTGTGGGAGGGCTTACTAACATAGTTAGTTTTACATTTTCTTTCTTTTACACTTCTTTTTAATTTAAAAAAAATTTGTATAGAAATTCTTTTCTTTTCTTTTTACAAAACTTTTTGAAACATGATAAATAGTTTTGATTTATTTTTAAGAAAATTAAGATTATCTTAGGAATTAGGAAGACCTAAATTTATAAAATTTTAAACTGAGTCAAAATAATAGATCTTATTTAAATTTTAGAATAAGAAAGTAAGATTGGAAAGATAATTTGATCTTGAATTTTTTGACTTAGAGTTATGCACTTCACACTTACACAGTTTTTGGGATTGAAACAAAGATTGAAAATGCTATAAAATATATTAAAATATAATGATAATAAAAATCACTTATTGAAGTTGGGTAATTATGCCTCAGGAAGTATGATTATTCACACCTTAAATGGTGGACAAAAAAAAATAATCTCCTTTAGTTTATAGTCTTGTTTACTCGAGTCCTTAAAATCCGAGGGATGTTTTCTCATCTGGTGCCCTAAGAGCATCTGGTTTGGGAGTCACCGGCTAAAGGCTCACTACTCGGGTAAATAAGAAAGTCTAAGAAAACTAAGAGAAGAAAAAAGAAGAAAAAAATAAAAAATAAATATACACAAATCAACGACATGAAAGTTTGAGTCAATATCCCAAAAATCTTCACAGTTCACAAAGTGCATATTTTTTTCAGAGTTTTATGAAAGATCAAAGAGTCAATTCAATTTTAAATTCTTACATTAATTTATAATAAGATTTTGCATTTTGACTTAGTTTAAGGAAGAATAATTTCTGATTAACCTATGACTTTGGATCACTTATATTTTCACTACTTAAACACTTTTCTCTATTTCAACAATGTGTTTTCAAAATACTAATATTTGATTTCTTTCTTTATGGATTTTGTGCATGTAATCCGCTAAAAACCCTCAGGAGACAAAACTCCTCATCTAGGGGAAACCTAGAGGTTTAACGACTTGTTGCACATGCTCAGTGCAATCGCGTCACCTACGAAAGTAGTGTAATAATTTCTTTAGTTTTTTGTTTTTCTCGGGATGAGCAAAGATAAGTGTGGGGGTATGATTAGTCTCTAAAATTGCATATTTCATACCACATCTTCACATTTATTTAATATTAAATTCCGCTAATAATACCTCTCTTGTATGTTTCTAGATCCATGGTGTGCAATGAAGAAGAAGACCATAAATCACCATCTAATGGGTGATTAAAGGCCTATAATATAGTCATTGACCTTGGAGAGCAGTTTCGTCAAAATCAGGGGCCCAAAATCAGAAAACGGGACCTGCAGCCTACAGGGGACAAACGCGACAGCGCGCGACAGCAGGTGCGACGCGCGCGACTCTAGAAGAGCCGCGAAAACGCGACCTGGGTCGCGTTTCCACGGTAGGGGTTATCCCCCTTTCCCATGGTGCCTATAAATACCCCCTAGGGTTCTTCTTTAGGGAGATATACAGAGAGTTAGGGTAGTTTATCTCTCGCTTGTGGCAAAGATTCATTCTCCACAAACTGGTTATATTATCCCTAGCATCAATGGCCACCAAGAAACAGACGATCATCCACAACCACGCCCTTCCAAAGTGAGACCAATGCCAATACTAGGGGCACAGGTCCCCCACACACCCCAATCACGAGCGCGCCACTGACGACACCGCTCCTCCTAGTCTCAGAGGATAGCTACTGATTGTCCACGTACATTGCATATTTAGTGTCACATATGTCACATTTTCATATTTATTTTGTAATAAAACTTTGCTATTAATTCCTTTTAATGTCTAATGGTATGTAGGGTAATAAATGGAGAAAGAAGAAAAATGGACAAGTTTTTCTAATTGAATCTGGAGTTTTAAAAGCTAAAGTAAATCAATGAGGATCTACTCAAATTCAGAGGTTTAGAAGCAATTCTATCCAAAGATTAAAACAAATCAGAGAAGATAACACCAGATAAAACCATATTTTGAAGATCCATTTGGTTAATTTGAAGATCAACGAAGATAATTCCTAATTTAGAAATCTAGAGGCAAATCTTACCAGAAAACATGGGATAACGAAGAGGATATTATCAAATATATTCCAACTAAATCAGATTTATATGGATTTATTATCCTTACTTGAAAGTTCAGTGAAGATAATCCCAAAACTAGAAGTACAGAGATGAACTTATCAGTATACAAAGGGATAGTAAGGATAAGGATTTGGCTGTTGGCCAGCAATTTGAGCTTATCTTTTCACCACCCTTTGGCACTCTTTTTTCTGTAAATACTGTAATTTCTGAAGGCAAATAGACATCACTCCAGCAGAGAGAGCTTAGGCCAGAAGCTGAATTCATAGATCTTTTAGCCTTGCATGAAGCTGAAATGGATTTTTCAATCCATATAGCCTTAGAGACTGATTTAGCTTTGCACACAGCACGCAGGCGCTGGCGCGAAGCTAATTGAGTCTTTGTTGAGACTGAGACAAACTTCAAAGAAGTTTGTTTAGCTCCGCATGAAGCTGATTTAGGCCTGCATGCGGCCTTCTTAGTCTCATCAGAGACTTGCTTCTCGACAGTGGTTAGAGGAGACCCAACCACAGGGATCTTCCTATACTTGCGCGCATTCAGGGGACTTTTGCTACCCCCAGAGAGAATCTGTTCATATTTCTCTTGATCAAATTGAATGACTAATGTCTCTGCAGAAGACCTAAAGGGTCTGAACATCGCACTGCAACACAATCTTCTCGTTCTTGAAGAAGATTTTTCCTAATGAAGTCACCATCTTCTATTCCATTTAATTGAATGTAGGAAAACTTACAAGTAGTCGAAGAGAATTACCGTAAAAAGAAACAAAAATTTTCAAGAACCCTCTTCTAGATTTTTCTGAAAAAGTATACCGGTGGAAGTCTGATCTGCATGCAGCCACTCTGTTCCATTGACGATGCGAGTGATTGAGTCTTCAAGTCTTCTGCCTAAGTATTTCCTTCTCGGCTGGTCCCAGAAATCCTTTTAGACAAGGAAGGTTGAGAGGGTATTAGCACCCTGAAAAGAGAAGCAAAGTTCTCTGAAAGCTTAGAGATTGATCTTTCATTTTCTTTTGCAGTAAGAATCTTCTAGCCAAAAATTCAAGCTATTAGCCTGCCTCAAAGTGGGCTATTTATAGGCTTCAAGGGGTGTATCTGCTCCCCTAAAATCAGCATAGTCTAGTTCCGCACCTAAAGCCAGACTAGCTTCGCTGCAGCTTGGCGCGGAGCTATTTAAGCGCAAGCGAAGCTAATTAGCCAACTAGCTCAAGGTTATTACAGCAGTCCCTTGATTTTCTCTAGCTGATTGGGGGATTTCCCTTGATTCTCTCAGCTGATTGAGAAGTGAAAAGATCACGGTGATTAACTGTCTGATTTAATCTTAATCACATTAATCTCATGCTGAGATTTAATAATAGTAAAAATGACCATAAACGCTCGTAGCGGAGCTAAGCTTCACGCGAAGCTGGAAATAAGCCCACAACGGAGTTAAAGAATAGGCTCACAGTGGAGCTAGAAAGCAAGCTCACAGTGGAACTAATGAACAACTTTCTGCGAAGCTAGCGCTGAGCTTGCAGCGAAGTTAGATAAGCTGCGAAGCTAAAATAAAGCTTGCAGCGAAGTTAGGAGTTAGCCTCTTAGGCTTTCTTCAAAATACAACATTTGGCTCACTGTAAGCTTTACTGGATCAGTGGAGTCCAGATCACTGGTTTATCCATCGGGGATGGACATGTCTTCAACCTGTCTGCTGCTTGTCTTTTGGAAGTGTCGACAAGTTAGACATTGTTCGGACCGGTCGAAGTGTTGTCTAACCGTTCATTTTCTTTAGAGTGTAAACAATCTCTTCACCACCTTTAGGCACTCCTTTTTTCCTATAAATACTATAATTTCTGAAGGTAAATGCGCACCACTCCAGCAGAGAGAGCTTAGGCTAAATTTTGCTTTAGTTTTAACTTAAGTTTCTGTTTTCCTTTATATAATTTTATATTTTTTTTATGTAATTGATATTAGAGAGATTCATAAGAAAAAGAGAGAGGGGATTCAAGGGTGACAATGATGTAAGTTTCTCCTTTTTCTTATAGTTTCTTATTTAATCAAAGTTACATTTTTCATTTTATTTTTGCTTTTCTTTAGTACTTGCTCTTTTATGCTCGATCTCAATCTGTATGCTTTTAATGGCCTTGAACAAGCCTTACCCTTGCAAGAGCCACTGATGGCTTATGATGATGGATTCTCACTTCTAAATGGGTAAGTTTTGTATCAATTCATACTTACTTTTCATAGTTTTGATAATCTAATATAGGCAGTATAGAATGAGGATAATCTTATATTCCATATGGTGAAAGTCTTCAAGCCAAGATAAGTCATTGCTTAAGATTTAAGATGAAACAAGCATAAGATGTAAGTATACTTTTAACTTTCTTTTAGTTCTTTTTTATCTTTTAGTTTAAAAACACTTTTAAAACCAACACCATCTTCTTCTTTATTTATTTTGATTTTCCCTTAACCTAGAATTCTTTCATTTCTTTTTTCTTTCTTTAAAAAACATAGAAGAAACGTTCTACCCGGTATTCTGTAAATTAAAAAGAATACTTAAACGCTTCCATCGCAGTTCTCTTTGTGGATCACGACCCGTATAGCCACTTACTATAGTGGTAGTATTGAGAAACTTAGCACATTTCATTCTCAATTTCTAAACTCTATTTTTCTGTGAAGGTTTCACATTGATCAGCCACAAGCGCCCAACTGCCGCTATTCGAAGGCTAGATCCTTCAGATGTTTGCTGGAATGAAAGAGCAGATGAAGAAGGAGCAAGCTTGGTCAGATTGCAACTGGGAGCATGCAGCTCTCAATCTCTAGAATGTCGTTCGTGAACATGAGACGTTGAGGTAACTCAACAACCAACTCAAAGCTCAAATCGTCGCCCTTCAAGGCACTCAGGCGCAAACGCAATCAGAGAACGAACCCGGAAGGCGGGAGACGCAGGATGATGGGCCCATCACCCTGAGGCGGCCCAGACTATAGTCTTCACTGTGTAAAGATAACTCCAACAATGACGCAGACTCACTTCGTTACAAAACAGAAGTTCAGCGCGATTAGACTCGCATAAAGCTCTCTGACATCAGAACGCTCGACGAGCTAGTCCAAAGGCAGATCTGAGAGGCGAAACTGCAATTTCATAGTGGACCGATACTGGCAGCTGCCAAAGTCTCCGATTCCCCTATCTCCAAAGAGATTTTGGAGTGTGAGTTTTCGAAGAAGTTCTCAGCTACGACATTTGACTACTACTCCAGAGCGAACAACCCAGTTCAACACATAGGACACTTCTGGGATAAGATGACAGTCCACTCATGCAATGACACCTTCATGTGTCTATCCTTTCCGTCCATCCTGAAAGGCGTGGCTTCAGATTGATTCTACTCCCCGTCACCACATTCTCTCTGTGATTTTGAGAAGGTAACCGATGCGTTCCTCACTCAATACGTCTTCCGTTGAGAGGCCAAGAAGAACAACCATTACCTCCTCTTCATCAAAATGAGATAAGGTGACAGTCTAAAGTCCTACATCAGCTACTTTCAGAGCCAGCTTTCCAAGACTTCCCCAGAGAGTATGTTCTTACCCTCCTGAAGTGCCCTCCGGTGCAAGATAGCCAAGTGCTCCGCCTCCTGCCCAAGCGCAACACATGATCACCCAATACAAGGTGATTGAGTGATCCCGTACCTCCAATGAAGATAGGGAAATATCTCCTCCGATAACACCCCCGTTATTTCAATTTAATTTTCAGTATTATTTCTCAAATTATTGAATAAAATTAAATTTTTGCTACTAACTATTTCAGCATACCCCGCTAATAGGAGTGTCCCTTATCAGAATCTTCGATGCTTGAACGTTTCATTATGGGAGTGTCCCCACTCAGAGATGACAACGCAAGCACTAGCCCACGAGCTTTCTTTCGAAGTCGAAATCTTTCGCTGTAGGAGTGTCTCTCACTCGGAATCCTTGCCCCGCTAATAGGAGTATCCCCTATCAGAATTTCTGGTGCTTGTACGTTCTGCTGTGGGGTGTCCCCCATTCAAAGACGGTAATACAAGCACCAGCCTATGGGCTCCCTTTCGATTAGCCTATGGGCAGTTGAAACCCTCCACTGTGAGAGTGTCCCCCCCGGAGTCCCTGCCACGCTAATGGGAGTGTCCTCCATCAGAATCCTTGAAGCTTGTACATTCCAATATGGGAGTGTCCCCCACTCGGAGGCTGCAACACAAGCACCAGCCTACGGGCCCCCTCTCGATTAGCCAACGGACAGTCGAAACCCTCCGATGTGGGAGTGTCCCCCACTCGGAGTCCAAAGTTTGCATGTATTTTTGATGGGATTACTCCACTCGAAAACAATAGCATAAACCCACCGACACTCTGTTGCGTACCAACCATACTAGAGATAGAGACCAGCACTACAAAGAAGCATAGTTATATCAATTCCAAAAAGCTTATGGTAAAAACAAACCAAGCAAGATCTAAACATAACAATTTTCATTCCAAAAGATATTTCAATTCCAAAGATACTTTCATTCTAAATACCATTCCATTAAGTTTATTTCGTTACAACTGACAAGTGTAATACAAAAAATCTTTTTTCATCTG
Organism: Agave tequilana; assembly: GCA_038442645.1. Lineage (NCBI taxonomy): Eukaryota > Viridiplantae > Streptophyta > Magnoliopsida > Asparagales > Asparagaceae > Agave > Agave tequilana. Next base: position 18,848 of record JAVJIF010028943.1, read on the forward strand.
TGTGTTTACATTTTTGAAAAAGATACAAAAGATCCAGATCCAGGCTCTCCGGCCCTGCCACTATTAAGAGACCCCTGGTGCTGAATAATAGAGATTTGTTCATCGAAGTTTATCTCTCAGAAGCAGTCATCCATCTTCATCCACACCATGACTCCTTAACTATGCCCCCTGCCTCTGTGTCCCACCAAGGCAGCAAAATGAGGACTCCCAAGAAGCCCTTAGAAGGCACGACAACGTCTACGACACCAGACTAACTCCAGCAAAACACGTAAGAAGGTAATGGTACCGCATCCCTTCTGACATGTTCTATGGGAGGCTCCGACTCCAGGAAGAGGAGTGGCTCATCAGTGTACCCAGCCGGTGAGCTCCCTCTCCTTCTTCCTCGTACACACCATTAGGACATAGGCTGACGACCTCAATATCGAAGTTTGCTCGACCAAAATCAAGCAACTCAGAAACCAGATCACCTAATCCAGTTGAAGCAAGAATCCTACCTGTTACTCTCAACGGCGGCACCCTGTCACGACGACTAATGCACTATAACTACCCCTTCACGACACCTAACACGACGCACCAGTCAGGCTCCCTAGAGGAGAGCCTAGTCACCATTTCCTCATCTTCTTCCCCCTCTCATTTTCCTTTCTCCATCTGATGAAGAGAAAAGAGGAAAGCATGGCGGCCCAGCAGAGAAAGAAGAAGTTAGGGTTTCGAAGTAAGGGGTTTGAAAAGACAGCGAAGATGATTTTCTCCCACGGTCTCTCTTTATTTATAGATGGATGAGAAGCTATACCTGAAAAGTTGGCCCAGTTTCTGAGATTTTCGGTCAACAGAATAGGTAGAAGATCAACCATCGTCATAAGACTATAAAATCCTACAATTCCAGCCATTATTCAAAGAGAAGCATGATGCGACTTTTGAGGAATCCGACCGACAGATGTAACAGATGTAACAACTAATAGTCAGTAGTACAATATCCAATTAATTCCAGAAGATCCGCAGTGACCCGAAGAGATTCATTGTATGCTCCTCTGTCCGCAAGCACCAAAGTAAGCTTGAGGCATTGAAACTCCCTCTGATCCACTTCGCTCCCCCGACTTCCCTTCCGCAGGCTCTGATAAAGGGGAAGTGGAGGCATCTATAGTGGTCAAAATTTCACCCGCACCAGGATGATGACACATGTCCAAACTACCGAGGAGTTTCCCCAAGACATCCACAACTCAGAATCCATCTCGAAGCCTCCGCCACATCTAGCCTTCTCGAAGCTGCCCACCATCCTGAAGATATTTTGACCCAGAGCCGCATTCCATCACTCCGAGGCCTTTACTACTCCGAAGTCGTCAGCTCCTCAGAGTCTTCTCCACTCTGAGGCCCTCTCTGTTCTAAAGGCTTCAGCTCTGATCCTGAAGCTCAACAATAAATCATCATTGATCTCCTCCAACAGTTATGCAGCTTCGTCCTTCCCCACATTCATAACGCGTAACGCCCTTATTAGCGTGGGCTATTATGGACAATAACAGATTTCTCTGCATGCAATCCCAACCAACCAAAGTCGGTGATCACGATTGTTACAACAAATTCAATACATGCATATCAATTCTGCCTTAAAGCCAGCATCCATGTCAGGTATATACTATCCTTCTTCTCCAAGAGGAAGGGGTCGCTTCCCAGAAATCTTAAAGCGCGCACACGCACACCACCACACTAGCAGTTTTCCTGTGCTAGTCCACCCAACTATACTAGCAGTTTTCCCATATGCACTAACAGTTTTCCTGTGCTAGTCTACGATACCAATAAAACACACTGGCAGTGTTGCTCTGCTCTGTCCTTACACCATTCCACCTACTGATTCTCATGCTCGAGAGTCTTAGGCCGGCGCCACAAAGTCGCCCAACCTTAAAGGTTCTCTGTGTGCTTTGACAGGTCTGATCGGGAGTGGTCAGTCGCTTGTGGCGAAAATTCATCCACCGCAAACTGGTGAGATTTTTTCCTGTAGCACCCCATACCCGAGATACGTACCTAGATACGTGTCCCGACTTTTTTGGCCGTACTATTGCAATTTTTTTTCCAGTATTTGTTTTAAGTTGTGATTTCTCATGTTTTTGGTATCGGATCTGGATTCTCAGAACTAGAGTAAGCCCTGACCCGGACCGGGAACCCAATACTAGTCTGTAGCTCGATTTGACCTTTCTGGTAGTCTGATTTGACCGATTTTAATTTCAGACAATGTTTTCTAATATTTTAAATTTTTCATGATTTTTTAGAATTTTTCAAAATTTTTTTGCAAAATCTCCAAAACCGGAGTCGGTCGGCATCGCTAACTGATTCTCGGATTTTTAGTTTTCAAAAGGAATTAAATTTTCAAAAATGGATTTCACGTTACTTCTTAAAATTTCATTTTTTTACCTAAATACGTTTTTTGAGATTTTTTTAAATTTATCAAAATTTCACCGATTCGAGTGTCGGCCGGTATCGCTGAAAGATTTTAGGATTTTTTATTTAAAAACTGTATTGAATTTCTTGAATCAAATTTCACCAAGTATCTTAAAATAATATTTTCTATTTTTGAGGATTTTTCGGAACGTTTCTAAAACAGTCGAATTTTCACCCTATTAAAATAATAATATTATTTACCGACAATTTCTTGTCTTGCTTTTTCCTTCTCTACTCCCCTTCTTTGTATTTTTAGAAATTATAATAAATAAATTATTTAATAATAAAATTTTATACTATTTTATTTTCTTTTTTCTTATTTTTTTCCTTTTCTTTAAATTTCTTTCTTTTTCTTTCTTTTCTTTCTCCCCCCTTTGACTTCCTCCCCTGCCACCTGCTCCCGCAGCCGCAGCCAAGAGCATAGCATGATGGGCTGCAACAGTAGCCCATCCCCCATCCCCTTTCATCATACTTCCTCCTCCTCCTTCCTTCAAATTTCCCTTCTTTTCTTCCTTCATTCTTCTCTATATCTCCACCTTCATCTTCTCAATTCCACCAACCAACAACCTCTCTCTCTCCTACCTCAACCGCCGCCTCCGCCACCTAGGCCACCACCACCGGCGCCCTAGCCATCGCCGCCGCACCCCCCCAACCCCCCCCACTTCCCTTTCCCACTTCCACCATCTCCAATTTTCCTCTCCTTTCTTCCAATTTCAACATAACCCAACACTCCATCATCTTCTTTTTCTCCAAAATCCACCACCAATTCCACCCAAATCCTCCACTTCCACCACCACCCTATCATCTCCTCCTCCTCCTCCAACTTCCCACCACCACCAATCACCACCAACCACCACCATCAACCACTACCAACACCGCCTCCTTCAACCTCAAATAACAACACACCAACCATCTCCTCCACCAGCTCCTTCCCCTCCACTAGGCCGCGCGCACCGCCTCCCCTCCGCCGGTGGCGCCGCCGCCACGGCCTGGCCGCCAGAGCCGGCCGGCCGGCCACCCCTTCCCCTCCATTTCCACTTCCTTCTTTCTTTCTTTCTTTCTTTCTTCCTTCCTTCTTTAATCCTTTCTTTCTTTCTTTTCATTTCTTTTCCCTAAATAATAACACTTTTCTCACATTTCTAAAATACCCATCCCCTCATTCCCAATTTACTTCCCCATATTTACAACAATACCCCTCCCCTTTTAATTCATATTCCTTTTCTAAAAATACCCTATTTTCTCTCTCTTTCTCTCTCTCCCCCCTTCCTACAACTTTCTCTCTCCTCTCTCTCCTCTCTCATTCCCTTTCTAATATATATATATATATTATATTTATATATTTTAACATATAAATATGGGCTAATGGCTTGCTCGTACGGTTCGCGGATTTCTCAGATTTTTAACCGATTTTTCATTCCGGTTTCAGGCGAGTACAGTTTCTTTTGAACATGCATCTATTTTATCATTATGCAAGTGCTTTATATTACACTTAAAATTAACTACCCTTAATTTATTGCATGATTTTGATATGTGAACATCGTATTACTACCATAGCATGCCTAACACTTGCTACTGTAATTTTTAGTACCTGACTCCTTGCTATAAGAGTTAAAATATGATATTGCACACGGTATTTATCCGGTACTTGCCATGCTATACTTATCACTTGATATCAGACACTGGTACTTGATATATGTCATACTTATCACCAGATCCTGACCCCATGTATATGACACATGCTAACCCTTACTTGACATGCTTTCATGTGATATAAGTACATTGACTTGACATCGTGACCCTTGATCGGACACTGTCACCCTTGATACCTGTATTATATGGCATATTCATGACTATTATTTTTATGGGGACTTGGCATGATTATTATATTATTACCAGACATTTGGTACTCCTAAACTCCTGTACTCCTGAACTCCTGTATACTTGAACCTCTGAAATAGGGAGGCTCCTGATATTACTCCTGATACTATACTCCTATTGATCCCCGTAATAGGATAACCGTGAATATAGGATTACTATGAATACCCTGTGGACATTATCACTAGATAAATTCTAATATTAGACAACTTACACCGGGATGGGGAAAACTGATGAGTACCATATAGTTTCCATGTTTATGATGGTCTTATAGTGTCGCACGGCCATATACTTGATTCCACCTAGAGGCCACCAGGCGCTTCCGTGGGGTGTACTGGCACCCCTATGATTAGACGGGAAAGGTGTCGTATTATGGAATATAATTTGCACACAAAATATATTCAATGAAAAGAGAAGGTTTAGAAACAACCTCAAGTGCTTAGATCACTCCACAAATGTATGAAAGATGATTAATATACCCTTTCTTATCTCCGTTATAGCATAGGGCTATACCGAGTCATTCTCAGGGAGAGCTCGCGATGGAAGCTTTACGATAGGTAGTGAAGATGTAAAACGAGAATTCTTCTATGCTTAAAAGAATGAAGAATAAAACAATGAAGAAGAAATGAAAGAATGGATGGATATGTTCATGATGGAAATAATCGGAAAAGAAATCAAGAAGAGATTTGCTTTGGAACTAAAACTAAAAGAATGAAAACTTTAGAATGAAAAAGCCATGACTAGCTAACCTTACTACCTTGCCAAAACTTACTAAACTCCGTGATAGTGAATGCGCGCCTCATGTTGATTCATCGGCATAGATTCGTCTTGCGTGTTGATCTAATTACTTTCTCACTTGGATGACGGGGGGTTTAACCCATCGGAGAAGAGAAGACCATCCAACTTGCAAGATTAAAGATAGCAATCACCCATGAGTTAGTAGTTAGCAAGGTTAGTGGTTAGCTAGTACATGTAGAAAAGTTAGCTACAAGCCATAAGAAAAGTAAAACAAAGCATGAACTAAATTGCAAAAAAGTAAAGCAAGAAATAAGAAAGCAAGTAAACTAGAAAATGCAAGAGTAGAGAGAAGAGAATGGATGAATCCTTACTTCACAAGTTGTCACTCCTTGATGTACACAAGCTTTCTCTCTCTTACAAACTCTCTCTTTACAAAATTTCTAGGGAAGAAGAAGAGGGACTAAAGAACTAAAACCTAGAGAAAACCTACAAAAATTACAAGCATCTACTAATTTCTCCTCTCTTCTCCATTCTCTCTTTGCTCGCAGGTCCAGGTGCAGTATTTATAGGGCTCAGAGAGAAGCTTCGAGATCCAGGTTGTTGGCGCAAAATCCGGGATCCAACAACCTTATCTTTGCCGCAATTTGGCGGGAAATCCTGGGATTTGGCGGCAAAATCTGGGCCGTTGAGCCCAGATTTTCTGGTACAGGTTTGTTGCGAGGTTGTTATCCATGTGGCCTTCTAGAATCTTGAGTTGTTACGTAGATTTCTCTGGATCCTGGATTCAAATTTGGGCTTTATCTTGGCTTGGAATTAATCTCTTTAATTATTGCTAATTAAAGTGATTATTGGGCTTTTTCTCATTTCAGTTGTGAACCTGTAAAAATATAGAGAAGATGAGTAAAAATCATATATTTATTTGCTAAAATGTATGGGAATAATGTGGTAAAATATGCAGAATTGTGTCACAATCACACCCCCACACTTATTCTTTTGCTCGTCCCGAGCAAAACAAAGAAAAGAAAAAACTATACTACCAATTTTATTACACCACTTTCGCAGGTGACGCGATTGCACTGAGCGTGTGCAACAAGCCGTTAAACCTCTAGGTTACCCTAGAGGAGGAGTGTTGTCTCCTGAGGGTTTTCAGCGGATTACACTAACAAAATCCATAAAGAAAGAAGACAAATGTTAGTGTTTTGAAAACGCATTTTGAAGGAGAGACATGTTTTCGAACTATTTTTGCAAAAATATAAGTGATCTTAGGTCATAAGTCCACCTATAATCATTCTTTCTTAAACTTAGTCTCTATGCAAGATCTTGTCTTCAATTAAGGTAAGAATTCAAATTGGATTGAATACTTTATCTTTCATAAAACCTAGATAGTATGCACACCGTGACAGTGAAGATTTCTGGGATTTCAACTCCAACCATCAAGCCATTTATTTATATATATTTATTTTCTTTTTCTGCTTTTTCTTCCCTTAGTTTAGGCTTTCTAGTTTACCCTTGTAACGAGCCTATAACCGATGACTCCCAAACCAGACGGTCTTAGGGCACCAGATGAGAAAACATCCCTCAGGTTTAAGGTCTCGAGTAAAAAAGGCCACAAAACTAAAGGGGATTATTTATTTCCTTTACCACCGTTAGGCGTGAATAATCATGCTTCTTGAGGCACATTTATCCAGCTTAATAGGTGATGTTTTATTTATATATATATTTTTCTTTTTCTTTTTTTATTTTTATGGCATTTTTGGTCTTTGTCTCCATCCCAAGAAATGTGTAAGTGTAAAGTGCATATTTATCTAAGGTAAAAATTCAAGATAAAAATATCTCACCAATTTTACTTACTTAGCCTATAATTTTAAACAAGATCTATTATTTCAACTAGGTTTAAGATGTCATAATTAAGGCTTTCTTAATTCCTAAGATACATCTTAATTTTCTTAAAAATAGATCAAAACTTTGTCTCTTATTTCAAAAAGTTTTTTTTTATATATATATATTTTTTAATTTCTCAAAGAAGTGAAAAAGAAGAAGTGTAAAAGAAAGAAAATCTAAAAACTCTATGTTAGTAAACCCTCTCCCACACTTATTTCATGCATTGTCCTCAATGCATCATGATATATGTATGCATGAAACAAAAATGAAGAGGGAAGGAAAAAATTACCTTAAGGTGGTGGTTCCGGTGGTGGTCTGATTGGTCCACGAAATATGGCCCAATCAACTTTGCTTTGGGTTTTGAGGAACCCACCAGAAATATCATGAATATGACCCACAAGAATGATGTATGCATGTATGATTTTTATTAGGAATTTGACCCCATCCAATTTTCAAATTTTCAAAATAATTTCAGAGTCAAGTTTATCAAGATCCTTGTCCCAGAATGGAGTATGAAATGATAAAACAGTTGACTTGGACTCAGGAAGGAATACTGACTCAGGATTGTGACTTAAGTCAAGTGATGGTTCGGAGTCGGAATGAGTTCAGGAATTTGGTCCAAGCCAAGAAAATGAAGCTCAAGTCCACAATCATTTTCCAATGGGATGTGACTTAATATGGGTGATATCTCTTTACTTCCAAGATTAAGGAATTCAAGTTCATCGCCATACAATTCTTCAAAACTAAGGTCAGCATCTTCTGTCAGAATTGTGCAATCAGTTTCAGAAGTAAAGAGATTGAGAAAATCAAGGTCACATTTCTCATTGAGTTCAATTCCACAAAATGGAGAACTTGTCAATTTGTCAATAGGATCATCAAAAGTGTATAATTGGTCAAGTTCAATGTGATCCTCAAAGATGGGTGATTCAACTTCATTATGAATTGGGACAGGATCCAATGTCGACTCCGAAAAAAGATTGAAGTCAGGTAAAGATACCGGAGTCATTATTGAATCAGGAAAAAGAATTGAATCACTAAATTGGGGTTCAAGATCACATTCCTCATGTAATTCAATTCCATAAAAAAGTGAACTTGCCAATTTATCAATGGGACTTTCAAAAGTATGGAATTGGTCAAGTTCAATATGATCATCATAAGAGATTAGTGATTCAATTTCACAATGGATAGGCACTGGATCCAATACTGACTTGAGAAATGAAGTGAAATCATGTGAAGACACTGGAGTCATAATTGAATCAGGAAGTAGAATTGAATCATCAAGTGAAAGTTCAGGATCATATTCACACTCAAGTTCAATTTCAGGAAAAGGAAAACTTGCCAAAATGTCAATGGGAACTGAAGTTTGGACAAGTTCTGGTGGTTGTGCTGAAATAGAATCTGGATTTCCAAAATTACATGACTCATCTTCTTTAACAGAGTGGCTAGTGACACTAGATCTGGCCAAACGGTGAGAACGTAAAGATTCGACCATCATATCTATGTCACGATTTCTAGCATTTTGAGCATGAGTCATGTCTTCAAGCATCTTTCCATAATTGATGACTTCATTGTTTTGATGGAAAGATGAAGTGTTATCTTGGAAGTGATAATGAAATTGTGAGTCCATCAGATTTTGGGATTTGTGTTTGGACTCACGCATACTCATTTCCAAATTGATGGTGTTTCATTCTGGACTGGTGGAACTGAGCATGTATCTTGAAAATGTTGTGGACTGGGTGGATATGGTGGACAAGGAATTTGAAAGTTTGACTCGGGGTACGTGAATCCCCAATTACTTGGTGAAGAGTTAAAATTATTTTGGAAATTATAGTTATTAGATGGGGGGTATGGGTCATATTGATTCGGATAAGGCCAACCCGGTGTATGTGGTTAATGCATATTGTAAAATGCCGGGTTGGAATTATCCGAATAGAATGGAGTTGGTGTGAAATATGGATTATTATTAGGATGGAAAGAATTGTGATTGTAAGCCATATCACACAATACAAACAAAAAGAAACAAACAAATAAACAATCAAGAAAGAAAAATTCTAACCTAAGTTAGGGTAGACCTATGACCTAGACGACTCCTAACTGATTAGACTGTCCACGGGAGGTTTAGTGTAGATGTTGACCACAAGCTAATCAGCCAGGAAAGGTCAAGGTTGTTGGGAGGTTTTCCGTCAGAGACGTTCCTTAATTAAGTAACCAGCAACCTTCGGGCTTTCGGCCCTCAATCCCTTTCCTAGACACTGATTTTGCAAGAGTCAATTTTCAACACTTTTCCCCTTAGGATAATCTCCTAAATGAGTCCGAGATGTCCCTAGGGCCAACGTCTATTTTTTTTATTAAATTAGGCTTGGGTTAGTGAGTGCTTGGGAAAATGATTTGCGGGCTAAGGAAAGGGTGTTAAAATCCCCACCTTATCTTATTTACGGGTATGCCCTTAAAATTGAATTGTGCAAGTGTACAAGAAATATAACTAGGATACACTCAAAGCATGAAAATCAAGCAAGAGATGATTCCTAGTCTACATGCAATGCGCACGTACCTTGTCTCCAGCACTCTTCAACAGTAAAAGTAAATGAATTGAAAAGACACGTGCCTAGAAATGCAAATGTCTAATCAACTTTTAACGATTACAACCAATTTTTTTACTGTTGACTTTATTAAGCAGGTATAGGGTGAATAATACAGGAAATTAAGTATTGCAGCAGAAGTATTTTGCAGAATCAGAGACCCTGCTGAAAAATGATCAGTAGTGCACTCCTTATTGCCGCAAATTTGCGGCAAAAGCCAGGATTTTGCGGCAATTTGGAGGGATCCTGGTCTCTGCTTTCGAGAGCAGAGGCCCAGGTCCACTTATATGTCACTGCAATGCAAAGTTCCTATTTTCTTCAACCTGTAACCTGCAACAGAGAAGAAGATTCGTTTAGTTCTTCACTTTAAACCTAAAACGTTGCTCTCCCCGGCAACGGCGCCATTTTTTGATTAGACGGGAAAGGTGTCGTATTATGGAATATAATTTGCACACAAAATATATTCAATGAAAAGAGAGAAGGTTTAGAAACAACCTCAAGTACTTAGATCACTCCACAAATGTATGAAAGATGATTAATATACCCTTTCTTATCTCCGTTATAGCATAGGGCTATACCGAGTCGATTCTCAGGGAGAGCTCGCGATGGAAGCTTTACGATAGGTAGTGAAGATGTAAAACGAGAATTCTTCTATGCTTAAAAGAATGAAGAATAAAACAATGAAGAAGAAATGAAAGAATAGATGGATATGTTCATGATGGAAATAATCGGAAAAGAAATCAAGAAGAGATTTGCTTTGGAACTAAAACTAAAAGAATGAAAACTTTAGAATGAAAAAGCCATGACTAGCTAACCTTACTACCTTGCCAAAACTTACTAAACTCCGTGATAGTGAATGCGCGCCTCATGTTGATTCATCGGCATAGATTCATCTTGCGTGTTGATCTAATTACTTTCTCACTTGGATGACGGGGGTTTAACCCATCGGAGAAGAGAAGACCATCCAACTTGCAAAATTAAAGATAGCAATCACCCATGAGTTAGTAGTTAGTAAGGTTAGTGGTTAGCTAGTACATGTAAAAAAGTTAGCTACAAGCCATAAGAAAAGTAAAACAAAGCATGAACTAAATTGCAAGAAAGTAAAGCAAGAAATAAAGAAAGCAAGTAAACTAGAAAATGCAAGAGTAGAGAGAAGAGAATGGATGAATCCTTACTTCACAAGTTGTCACTCCTTGATGTACACAAGCTTTCTCTCTCTTACTAACTCTCTCTTTACAAAATTTCTAGGGAAGAAGAAGAGGGACTAAAGAACTAAAACCTAGAGAAAAACCTACAAAAATTACAAGCATCTACTAATTTCTCCTCTCTTCTCCATTCTCTCTTTGCTCGCAGGTCCAGGTGCAGTATTTATAGGGCTCAGAGAGAAGCTTCGAGATCCAGGTTGTTGGCGCAAAATCCGGGATCCAACAACCTTATCTTTGCCGCAATTTGGCGGGAAATCCTTGGATTTGGCGGCAAAATCTGGACCGTTGAGCCCAGATTTTCTGGTACAGGTTTGTTGCGAGGTTGTTATCCACGTGGCCTTCTAGAATCTTGAGTTGTTACGTAGATTTCTCTGGATCCTGGATTCAAATTTGGGCTTTATCTTGGGCTTGGAATTAATCTCTTTAATTATTGCTAATTAAAGTGATTATTGGGCTTTTTCTCATTTCAGTTGTGAACCTGTAAAAATATAGAGAAGATGAGTAAAAATCATATATTTATTTGCTAAAATGTATGGGAATAATGTGGTAAAATATGCAGAATTGTGTCACAATCACCCTACTCCCCTGCCTGCCGGTTGTACCATAAGGCTCTGGGCCTATTTCTGTGGAAGCGGTGACATCCTATTCCTATCTGGGCGTACAATAAGTCCCGGTATCTAGCGGTACGTTCCGGCTCAGCACCGGATACTCCTTGACTGTTGTCCCGGGCATGACACATTCTAAACATGATTCGTCGATCTCCATCAGTTTCCAATAACTTACTCTCGGATCTGTATGCTGAGGTATGTGGGATAGGACACATACCGACGTTTACAAATCAGATGAGTCTTAATAACTTAATAATAACATGCTCCTGATATATGATTAGCTATACTCTTGGTTTATACTGCTCACCACTTAGACATCTGCTATCTTGTTGGATTACTTGATTGCTTCCATACTGTTTCATTATTATATTATTGTGAAGTTAAAATCAGATTATATAAACTCAGACTACAGTGATGTGAGGTATAGGGTATATATATGAGGGTTTTCTTATTTGGATTATTCCTTCGACGTACTAATCTCACGGATCGGTAATGTGGGCTTATATAACTAATTTTCTTGTAGTTACTTTACTTACTGTCTCATTTCATGTTCATATATGCTTATATTCACGGTACACCTTTCTTGTACACATGTACCTGTTATGCACGCCACTTGGCTTTACTATAATACTCGCAGGGTAGCATCTGACAATCCTGGATTCTTATGTCTAGATCCTGGAGTCTGGATCTTGGTGACCTTACTGTAGCTGATCAGAGTGCGCATTGGATCCTTCCATGACGATCGGAGAGCAGCAGGAGCTTGGATCATCGCCACAGCTCTTCCTCCCAGTTCCCCTCCTGATTGGCTCTCGAGGCCCTCTTGCTGTGTCGTGAGCACCTCTCAGCTTTTATTTTGTATATCTCTTCATGTATTATACTTTGTATTTCCTGGTGATGTAATATTCCTATAATATTGTATCGCTTTTTTGTGATAACCATGTACTTGTACTTTTCTGTTAGAATGTATATTATTACTGTGCTTCCGCACTCTGATTCTTGCATGTACTGATGCTTAGCGTATATGCGTAAGGGTATTTCTGACCTGCGTATATACGTCACAGTAACATCTCTGTACCCGCTGAATTGGGGCGTCACAGGTTGGTATCAGAGCCTAGGCTCTAACATCCTCAGTACAAGCAGTTGGCAGATTAATGATGTATTAAGCTGCAGCTGGAAAGCATGAGTCTTAAATATACATTCCAATCGTAAGTACGGTGTTATCTATTCCTTCCTCGCAATCTTTTTCTTGGATCCTGAGACCCTTCTATCTTTTTCCATTCAGCTTCTTCCTATCATCCCTTCAACCAACTCAGATATGGAAGGACGGAGAACCCGTAATGGTCCTGACACTTCTCGTAACAGTTCTAATGGAGATGGTGACAACATGATGAGGGTACTGTATGGCATGATGGAGAGTCAGCATCAGTAAACAGAGCTCCTGCGACAAGCATTATTGACAGCACCTAGAGAGCAGAGGCCTAGTAGTGTATCCGATTTCAGGAAACTGCACCCGGCTACATTTTCGGGTACAGAGAAGCCGTTGGACGCCGAGCAGTGGCTGATTGATACTACAGATCTTCTGAAGGCAGCCTGGATTCCTGATGAGAACCAGGTGGAAGTGGTCAAAATACAGCTGAAGGATGTGGCCAGAACCTGGTGGTTGGCAGAAGAAGCGAGATTGGAGAGGCCTATTACTTGGGATCAGTTCTCGAGGGGTTTCTATGAGAGGTTCTTTCCTGCAACGGCTCAGAAAGAGATGGAGGAGCAGTTCATCAGGTTGGAGCAGTTGAACCGATCTGTGGATGAGTACGCTGCTGAATTTCTGAGACTCAGTCGATTTGCATCCTACATGGTGAGCGATGAGGAGAAGCGGGCCAGCAGATTTCAACAGAGGCTGAAGATTGACATTCAGATATTTCTTATCCCTCAGCAGCTTAAGACGTACTCTCAGGTTCTCTCTATTGCCCGTGAGGTAGAGCGAGGACTGGAGTAGAAGGACAAGCACCAGATGCAGAACAAGCCAGTGAAGAGATCCTTTCAGTTGATGGATGAAAAAGACCCAACCATACCCAGCGATGGCCCGATAGTCAGGCGACCATTCCGACTTCCCCCTCAGCAGGCGATATGCGGATATTGCCTGAGGCCCGGACAAATTCAGAGCAATTGCTGAAGGGCGAACGGGCTGTGTTTGGCATGTGGATCTGGTGATCATTCATTAGGTGTTTGTTCGTTCAAGAGGATGTGGGATGCTACCCCAGCACCCCTGGCACTTCCAGCACCACCGTCGGGAAGGAACCCCGAGCCCGTTGGCAGGAGAGCTCTACTCCCTCCCCAGCAGCAAGGAGCAAGAGTTGAAGCCGACCGTGGGAGAGGCCAGGCTTACTATTTGTCAGCAGGAGAAGCCGAGGCGTCAGTTGTGATAGCGGAAGGACAAGGAGCTTAGTACCCAGATCAAGAGCACTGATGATGTCACTGTGACCGCTATTCCCCAACCTTTTGTATCCTGAGATTGTAATCTCCCTTATCCTTTTAACTTTATCATATTATCATCGTTGACTGTAATCTCTCCATGTTCATCTCCCTCCTTATAGAAATTTCGAGGACGAAATTTTTGTTAGGTGGGTAGATTGTAGCCCCTGTACCCGGGATACGTACCCAGATACGTGTCCCGACTTTTTCGATCGTACTATTGCAATTTTCTTGTAGTATTTGTTTTTAAGTTGTAATTTCTCATATTTTTGGTATCGTGTCTGGATTCTCAGATCTAGAGTAAGCTCTGACCGGGACTGGGAACCCGATACTAGTCTGTAGCCTGATTTGACCTTTCTGGTTATCTGATTTGACCAATTTTAGTTTCAGACACTATTTTTTAATATTTTAGATTTTTCATGATTTTTTAGAATTTTCAGAATTTTTCTGCAAAACTCCAAAATCGGAGTCGGTCGGCATCGCTGACCGATTCTCGAATTTTTATTTTTTAAATGGAATTGAATTTTTAAAAATGGCTTTAACGTTACTTCTTAAAATTTTATTTTCTACCTAAATACATTTTTGAGATTTTTCTAAATTTATCAAAATTTCACCGATTCTGGTGTCAGCTGGTATCGCCGAAAGATTCCAAGATTTTTAATTTAAAAATTACATTGAATTTCTTGAATCTGATTTCACCGATTATCTTAAAATAATATTTTTTATTTTTGAAAATTTTTTGGAACGTTTCTGAAACAGTCGAATTTTCACCCTATTAAAATAATAATATTATTTACCGACAATTTCTTTTCTTACTTTTTCCTTCTCTACTCCCCTACTTTGTACTTCTAGAAATTATAATAAATAAATTATTTAATAATAAAATTTTATACTATTTTATTTTATTTTTTCTTATTTTTTTCCTTTTCTTTAAATTTCTTTCTTTTTCTTTCTTTTCTTTCTCCCCCTTTGACTTCCTCCTCTGCCACCTGCTCCCGCAGCCGCAGCCAAGAGCAGAGCATGCAGCCCATCCCCCATCCCCTTTCATCATACTTCCTTCTCCTCCTTCCTTTAAATTTCCCTTATTTCCTTCCTTCATTCTTCTCCATATCTTCACTTTCATCTTCTCAATTCTACCAACCAACAACCTCTCTCTCCCCTATCTCAACCGTCGCCTCCACCACCTAGGCCACCACCACCGGCGCCCTAGCCACCACCGCCGCACCCCCCAACCACCCCACTTCCCTTCCCCACTTCACCATCTCCAATTTCCCTCTCCTTTCTTCCAATTTCAACAAACCCAACACTTCATCTTCTTTTTCTCCAAAATCCACCATCAATTCCACCCAAATCCTCCACTTCCACCACCACCCTATCATCTCCTCCTCCTCCTCCAACTTCCCACTACCACCAATCACCAGCAACCACCACCATCAACCGCTACCAACACCACCTCCTTCAACATCAAACAACAACACACCAACCAACTCCTCCACCACCTCCCTCCCCTCCCCTAGGCCGCGCCGCCGCCTGGCCGCCGGATCCGGTCGGCCGGCCACCCTCTCCCCTCCAATTCTACTTCCTTCTTTCTTTCTTTCTTCCTTCCTTCCTTCCTTCTTTAATTCTTTCTTTCTTTCTTTTCATTTCTTTTCCCTAAATAATAACACTTTTTCCATATTCCTAAAATACCCATCCCCTCATTCCCAATTTACTTCCCCATATTTACAACAATACCCCTCCCTTTTTAATTTATATTCCTTTTCTAAAAATACCTTATTTTCTCTCTCTTCCTCTCTCTCCCCTTCCTACAACTTTCTCTCTCCTCTATCTCCTCTCTCATTCCCTCTCTAATATTTATATATATATATTTATTTATATTTATGTATTTTAACATATAAATATGGGCTAATGGCTTGCTCGTACGGTTTGCGGATTTCTCGAATTTTTAACCGATTTTTCATTCCGGTTTCAGGCGAGTACAGTTTCTTTTGAACATGCATCTATTTTATCATTATGCGAGTGCTTTATATTACACTTAAAATTAACTACCCTTAATTTATTGCTTGATATTGATATGTGAACATCGTATTACTAGCATATCATGCCTAACACTTGCTACTATAATTTTTAGTACCTGATTCCTTGCTATATGAGTTAAAATATGATATTGCACTCGGTATTTACCCGGTACTTGCCATGCTATACTTATCACTTGATATCAGACACCGGTACTTGATATCAGACACCGGTACTTGATATATGTCATACTTGTCACTGATCCTGACCCCGGTATATGACACATGCTAACCCTTACTTGACATGCTTTCATGTTATACAAGTACATTGACTTGACATCGTGACCCTTGACCGGACACTATCACCCCTGATACGTATTATATGGCATATTCATGACTATCACTTTTACAGGGACTTGGCATGATTATTATATTATTACCAGACATTTGGTACTCCTAAACTCCTGTACTCCTGAACTCATGTATACTTGAACCCCTAAAATAGGGAGGCTCCTGATATTACTCCTGATACTATACTCCTGTTGATCCCCGTAATAGGATAACCATGAATATAGGATTACTATGAATACCCTGTGGACATTATCATTGGACAAGTTCTAATATTAGACAACTTACACCGGGATTGGGGAAACTGATGAGTACCGATATAGTCTCCATGTTTATGATGGTCTTATAGTGTCGCGCGACCATATACTTGGATTCGACCTGGAGGCCAACAGGCGCTTCCGTGGGGTGTACTGGCACCCTACTCCCCTGCCTGCTCGTTGTACCATAAGCCCCTGAGCCTATTCCTGTGGAAGCGGTGACATCCTATTCCTGTTCGGGCGTACAATAAGTCCCGGTACATAGCGGTACGTTCCGGCTCAGCACCGGATACTCCTTGACTGTTGTCCCGGGCATATACGGGACCTATTCTAAACATGGTTCGTTGATCTCCATCAGTTTCCAATAACTTACTCTTGGATCTGTATGCTAGGTATGTGGGATAGGATACATACCGACGTTTACAAATCAGATGAGTCTTAATAACTTAATAATAACATGCTCCTGATTTATGATTAGCTATACTCTTGGTTTATACTGCTCTCCACTTAGACATGTGCTATCTTGTTGGATTACTTGATTGCTTCCATACTGTTTCATTATTATATTATTGTGAAGGTAAAGTCAGATTATATAAACTCAGACTACAGTGACGTAAGGTATATGTTGGCCCAAAAGGTTACACTCTCCATTTATATACGTTTTGATGATAACAAAACATATAAAAGGTATTTGGTACTAATAAAAATTCTAGAATGAATTTCAGGTTTGTACAAGTCTTGATGGCTTTAGATTTCTAAAAGTATGTTGTAAGGTTGATGGCGCAAGGGGACTCTTTCATGGGAGAGGAGGCTCTAGCTCGGCAACGCGGTTCAGAAACACCTTCTTTTATAGTTTTATTTCTGTTAGTTTGTTAAAGGATAGTATATAGTGTTGAAGCTCAATTTTCCCACACACAAAATTGCACGTGTTTTCAAAAGATTATTTTTTGTCTCTTGTGTAAAATACTTTAATAGACCTATTTTAGTATTTACAAACTCAGTTTATTGTATTTTACAAAGTCTTGACAAAAATCATTTTTGAAAATAAACATATCTTCAAAAATATTTTCTCAAAAATTTCTATTTTGACTTGTTACGGTCGACCGGACGGTCGACCGGCTCTATTACAGGTCAGAACGGTCGACCGCAGTTCTGACCCCTGGTTCGTGCATGTGTGCACGTCATCCGGTCGACCGACTGACTACACCCAACTCTCTATTTGGGACGGTCGACCGGGCGGTCGACCAGAGCCTGCCAACGATCAAAAGGTTTTGAAAACCGGTCGACCGTGAGTGCTTTTTCTGCCAAACGGCTAGTTTTTAAATATGTTTTAAAACGTGATTTTTATCTTAAAACGTGATTTTAGGTTGGTTTTGGGTCTTATCCTTCCAGTTTAGTCAAATAAATATTTACCCTTTAATCCCTACCTATATCCTATAAATAGGGGTGGATGGGGTTGAGGAGAATCACAACAACATTTGTAAAGAAATCAAAGTTTGAGTATTCTTGAAAGAAGTTTTTATTCTCAGTTTTTGTGCTCTAATCTTGAATTTTTCTCTGAAGTTTTTGAATCAATCTCTCTTCTACTTTGTTTTATTTTTCACTTACAAACCTTGAACTTCAATCCTATATATTATTCTCTAGAGTTTTGTAAAGAAAAGTTTTTCAAAAAAGAGTTTGTGGTCTTTTGATCACTAAGTGATTATTGTATTTGTGCCTCCACCACCTCTGGACTAGAGGAGTGTGATTAAGGAGTTGGGTACTCCCTAGTGATTGTAATCCTTTGTGAAAATTCTAGTGGATCAAAAATCCTTCTGGGTGAAGGCGGGGACGTAGAGCTGGGTGCTCGAACCTCGAAACAAATCTCTGTGTTTGCGATTGGTTTACTTGTGTTGTTTACTTTCTATTCATTCATTCTTACATTGTCGATCTATACTCTCACAAAAAGATTGCATTGCGCACCTCAAACTCTTATTTAGAGGAATCACGAGGAAGGAGTTCAGAGCCCTTCACGGGATATTCGGCTTCTAATCTTGTTTTGAGTGATTATTGCATCATCTCATTTTTAAATTAGTCATTGATTAGCATAATCACCTATTCACCCCCTCTAGGGATTTCAATTGGTATCAGAGTTAGGACTCTAGTTTTTGGCTTCACATCCTTAGAGAGATCCTATAAATTGCTAATCACTATTTTCATATCTTTATTCATGCACTAGTAAAGATGGCCGATAACATTAAGACCTCTCCCAAATTTGATAGACTTAACTTTCCCATATGAAAAGTTAGGATGAACATTTTCTTGCAATCTCTAGGTAGCCGAGTTGCTAAGTCTTTGACCAAGCCTTTTAGTGAACCAGTAGGTGAGGAGGACACTTGGTCCGATCTTACCACCAAGGAAGTTGATGCTAATTAGAAGGCTCAAAATGCTTTACTTTTAGCATTGAATGAGGATGACTTAACACGGGTTATCCATTGCAAGTCCGCCTATGAGATTTGGCAACACTTATTGGTCACTCATGAGGGAACATCATAAGTCAAGAGAGCTAAAATTGATCTCTTGCGTTCTCAATATGAATGCTTTAAAATGCAAGAAAATGAATCTATTTATGATATGATTACTAAGTTTACTAAAATCACAAATGCTCTTACTTCCCTAGGTGATGAAATCAACAACGACCAAAGGTGCATAAGGTGATTCGTGCTCTCCCTTCATCATGGGAAATCAAAGCTACCACCTTGAAGGAATTGAATGACAAAGACGAGATGGAGCTCATAAGTCTTATTGGAAATCTTAAGAATCATGAGATGGAGAAAAAGGCTAGAGAAGAAGCGGCGCCTTAAAAGAAAAAGTCTATAGCTTTTAAGTCTACCTCCACCAACTATGACGATGAAGAAAATGAAGAAGATGATGAAGAGCTCTCTCTTCTTGTGAGAAATGTAAAAAGAATGTACCATAAGAATAAGCTCAACCATAGAAGGCGATGGGAAGGAAGGAGGAGAAGAAGATCACATGCTACAACTGTCGGAAACCCGGACACATCATGGCCGATTGTCCAGATTTTAAGAAAATATATCTTCCTCCTTGAAGCAAAAGAAGCCGTTTGTAAAGAAGGTGTTCAAAGCCACTTGGGATTCGGAAAGTGAATCGAAGATGAAGTTGACACGACCAATGTGTGTTTCATGGCAAACACACCTAAGGTAACTACCGAACCATATGATGATGATAGTGAAATAAGTAAAGAATTGTTATTATAAGCTTTCAATGAACTTTCAGAAAGTTTTGTTTCTAAAAAGGAAGATTGTTTAAAATTGAAAAAGGAAAATGAAATGCTTTAAAATCAAATTGCTATTTCTTCAAAAGAAAAGAATGAATTATCTTCTACTCTTATTTCAACACAAAAAGATTTTGATGCCTATAGAGTTGCTTGCAAAGCTAAATATCCTAAAATTGATGAAAATGAGTTTTCTATGTTAAAAACTAGAATAAATGATTTGGAAAATGTTTTAAAAGAATGTGCTTTTAACAATATTAAATTAGAAGAATTGTTTTCAAAGAAGCACATGCATACTCCACATGTTAAACATGATAAAATATCTCATGCTAAAACTTCACATGTTCATCATGCCAACACATCACATGTTAATCATGTAAAAACACCCCATGCTCACAAATCACATGTTCATAAACCACATGCTCATTACGCTTTTAAATATGGAAGAATTTATAAATATACTTATTGTGGCCGGAATGGTCATTTAGCTAAAATTTTTTATGATCATATAAATAGTACCAATAATCATGTTTGGGTTCGAAATACTAATGCATTAGGACCCAAGAAAATATGGGTACCAAAATCAAGCTTTAAATTATTTGATATAGGTACACACCAAGACTCCAAGACGTAAGGAGCGGTGGTACCTTGATAGTGGTTGCTCAAGGCATATGACATGGGACATCAACAATTTCGCAACCCTATCAAGGTACGTTGAAGGTGGCACCGTCACCTTCGGAGATGACTCCAAGGGCACCATCATCGGTATAGGTAACATTAAGATTAGTGCATCTCCTTTAATTGAAAATGTAGTTCTTGTTGATGTGCTTAAACATAATTTACTTAGTATTAGTCAACTATGTGATCGTGGTCTCAAAGTTATTTTTGATGAATCTTCTTGCAAAATTTTTGATTGTAAAATCAATGAATGCATTCTCACTGGATTTCGTGAAAATAATGTCTACATTATTGATATGCTTAATTTGGATTGCACTACAAAATGTTTAAATGCTTTTGATGAGATTTCATGGTTATGGCATAGAAGATTAGGCCATGCCTCTTTTGATCATCTTTCTAAAATAAATTCTAAGGAATTGGTGAAGGGTATTCCTTGTTTGAAGTTTGAAAAAGACCGCATTTGTGGTGCATGCCAACTTGGGAAACAAACCAAGTCTTCTTTCAAACCAATCAAGGATATCATGACATCTAGGCCATTAGAATTGATTCACATGGATCTTTTTGGACCAACTAAAACTAAAAGCTTAAATGAAAATAGATATATTTTTGTTTTAGTCGATGATTTCTCTCGTTTCACTTGAGTTTTCTTTTGGAGCATAAAGATCAAACTTTTTCGCATTTTAAGACTTTTCGAAAAAGGGTTGAAAAAGAAAAAAGATTTTTGATTTTACGCATAAGAAGTGATAGAGGTGGTGAGTTTCTCAACCAACTCTTTATGACTTTTTGTGATGAAAAAAGAATTAAGCATGAAATGTCATGTCCTAGAACTCCACAACAAATTGAAGTAGTTGAACGGAAGAATAGAACTCTTCAAGAAATGGTTAGGACTATGATAAGTGAATACGGGCTCCCTCAATACTTATGGGCCGAGGCCGTAAACACCGCATGCTATATATCAAACCGAATTTACTTGTGTAAAAATACTTCCAAAACTTCTTTTGAAATTTATCATTTAAGAAAACCAAATGTTTCATACTTTAAAGTTTTTGGATGCAAGTGTTTTGTTTCGAACACCAAAGATAATTTGGGTAAATTTGATGCTAAGGCTTATGAAGCAATCTTTGTTGGTTATTCTAGTACTAGCAAAGCATATAGAGTGTTCAATAAATCATCTCTTACTATTGAAGAATCTATGCATGTTAAATTTGAGGAATCTAATGCATGTGTTGAGAATGTTGTAGAGATTGACTCATTAGGTGAGGACATGGAGAAAATATCCTTGAAGGACTCACCCATCCAAGAAGACAAGTAAGAACCTAATGGTAAAGTTCAAAAGAATGAAGTGGAACCATCACAACCACTTCCTAAAGATTGGAGATACGCCTCAAATCATCCCAAAGATCTCATCATAAGTGATGTATCAAAGGGGGTAACCACTCGCTCCAAACTCTATGATTTGTGTGGGCATTATGCATTCATATCTCATTTTGAACCCAAAAACATCCTCAAAGCCGAAGGTGACTCATATTGGTTGCTTGCTGTGCAAGAAGAGCTCAATCAATTTGAGCGCAATCAAGTTTGACATCTTGTTCCTAGACCCCATAATAGACCAACAATTGGTACTAAGTGGATTTTTAGGAACAAGTTGGATGAGTCGGTAATGTTGTTAGGAATAAAGCTAGGTTAGTGGCCCAAGGTTACACTCAAGTTGAGGGAATCGACTTTGAGGAGACCTTTGCACCCGTAGCACGGCTAGAAGCCACACGGATCACACTAGCTTATGCATCCTATAAAAATTTTAAACTTTTTCAAATGGATGTAAAAAGTGCATTTTTAAATAGTTTTATTGATGAGGAAGTATATGTTGAACAATCCCCCCGTTTTGTGATCATATACATTCAAATTTTGTTTTCAAACTAGATAAAGCATTGTATGGTTTAAAACAAGCTCCAAGAGCTTGGTATGAAAGGCTTTCTAGTTTTCTTCTATCAAATGATTTTGTTAAAGGCAAAGTAGACACCACATTATTTACTAAACATGTTGGTAGTGACATTCTTATAGTACAAATATATGTTGATGATATAATCTTTGGTTCTACTAATGAATTACTTTGCAAGGAGTTTGAACAATGTATGCAACGTGAATTTGAGATGTCATTGATGGGTGAATTAAACTATTTACTTGGACTCCAAATCAAGCAAATGCGTGATGGGATCTTCATATGTCAAGCCAAGTACTCTAAGGAACTCATCAAGAAATTTGGGCTTGAAGACTCAAAAATTTGCAACACTCCCATGGCTACCACCACCAAGCTTGATAAGGATGACCAAGGTAAGAGTGTTGACATAAAATTATATAGAAGCATGATTGGTAGTTTGTTGTATTTAACGGCTAGTAGGCCGGATTTTATATTTAGTGTGTGTCTTTGTGCTAGATTCCAATCATGTCCCAAAGAATCTCATTTAATTGCGGTAAAACGCATTATTCGTTATATTAAGGGCACTATTAGAATGGGTCTATGGTATCCGAAAACCGGACAATTCTCAATGACGAGTTTTTCGGATGCCGACTATGTGGGTTTTAGAGTGGATAGGAAGAATACTAGTGGAACATGTCAATTTCTTGGTAATTGTCTTGTTTCATGATCTTCTAAGAAAAAAATTCGGTAGCCCTCTCAACCGCCGAGGCGGAGTATGTTGCGGCGGGGGTATGTTGTGCTCAAGTCCTTTGGATGAAACATACTCTCCTTGATTATGATTTGCATTATGACCATATCAAAATATTTTGTGATAATACTAGTACAATTCATATGACTAAGAATGCAAATCAACATAGTAAGACCAAGCACATTGAGATTCGATATCACTTTCCTAGAGATCATTTTGAGAAAGGTGATATTGATATTGATTATGTTTCTACTGATTTTCAACTTGCCGATATTTTCACTAAACCACTTGACTTCAATAGATTTTCTTTTATATGTGGTGAACTAAATGTTTGTGTTATTGACTAAATAAGTTTTCTTACTATCATATCCTTTTTGATGTATGACAAAAAAGGGGGAGAATATGTGTGTTATGTTTTATGTTTTTATGTTTTATTTTTATGTTTTGTTTTATGTTTTATTTTTGTGTTTTGGTGTAGTGTTTAGTGTTTTTGTTTTGTTTTCTCAAATAGTAAGTTGTTGTTTTATACTTGTTTAATATAACATTACTTGTTTAATATAACATTATTTGAGGGGGAGTTTTTACCTCCCTTCTATATCTTGTGTTATACCTTATATGTTTTGTCATCATCAAAAAGGGGGAGATTGTTGGCCCAAAAGGTTACACTCTCTATTTATATACATTTTGATGATAACAAAATATATAAAAGTTATTTGGTACTAATAAAGATTCTAGAATGAATTTTAGGTTTGTACAAGTCTTGATGACTTTAGATTTCTAAAAGCATGTTGTAAGGTTGATGGCGCAAGGGGACTCTTTCATAGGAGAGGAGGTTCTAGCTCGGCAACGTGGTTCAGAAACACCTTCCTATATAGTTTTATTTTTGTTAGTTTGTTAAAGGATAGTATATAGTGTTGAAGCTCAATTTCCCCCCACACACAAAATTACACGTGTTTTCAAAAGATCATTTTTTGTCTCATGTGTAAAATACTTTAATAGACCTATTTCAGTATTTGCAAACTCAGTTTATTGGATTTTACAAAATCTTCACAAAAATCATTTTTGAAAATAAACATATCTTCAAAAACGTTTTCTCAAAAATTTCTGTTTTGACCTGTTGCGGTCGACCGGACGGTCGACCGGCTCAATTACAGGTCAGAACGGTTGACCGCGCGGTCGACCGCAGTTCTGACCCCTGGTGCGTGCATGTGTGCACGTCATCCGGTCGACCGGGCGATCGACCGGACCCCATGTCGGGCGACCGGGCGGTCGACCGACTGACTGCACCCAACTCTCTGTTTGGGACGGTCGACCGGGCAGTCGACCAGAGCCTGCCAACGGTCAAAAGTTTTTGAAAACCGGTCGACCAGCCGGTCGACCGTGAGTGCTCTTTCTGCCAAACAACTAGTTTTTTAAACATGTTTTAAAACGTGATTTTAGGCTGATTTTGGGTCTTATCCTTCCTGTTTAGTCAAAATAAATATTTACCCTTTAATTCCTACCTATATCCTATAAATAGGGTGGATGGGGTTGAGGAGAATCACAACAATATTTGCAAAGAAATCAAAGTTTGAGTATTCTTGAAAGAAGTTTTTATTCTCAGTTTTTGTGCTCTAATATCTGATTTTTCTCTGAAGTTTTTGAATCAATCTCTCTTCTACGTTGTTTTATTTTTCACTTACAAACTTGAGCTTCAATCCTATATATTATTCTCTAAGGTTTTGTAAAGAAAAGTTTTTCAAAAGAGAGTTTGTGGTCTTTTGATCACTAAGTGATTATTGTATTTGTGGCTCCACTACCTCTGGACTAGAGGAGTGTGATTGAGGAGTTGGGTACCCCCTAGTGGTTGTAATCCTTTGTGGAAATTCTAGTGGATCGGAAATCCTTCTGGGTGAAGGCGGGGACGTAGAGCTGGGTGCTCGAACCTCGAAACATATCTCTGTGTTTGCGATTGGTTTACTTGTGTTGTTTACTTTCTATTCATTCATTCTTACATTGTCGATCTATACTCTCACAACAAGATTGCAATGCGCACCTTAAACTCTTATTTAGAGGAATCACGAGGAAGGAGTTCAGAGCCTTTCACGGGGTATTTGGCTTCTAATTTTACTTTGAGTGATCGTTGCATCATCTCATTTTTAAATTAGTGCATTGATTAGCATAATCACCTATTCACCCCCCTCTAGGTGATTTCAGTATAGGGTATATATATGAGGGTTTCCTTATTTGGATTATTCCTTCGACGTACTAATCTCACGGATCGGTAATGTGGGCTTATATAACTGATTTTCTTGTAGTTACTTTACTTTGTAAAATAACCTAGAGGGGGGTGAATAGGTGATGGCTAATCTAATGGTCACTAAATGCGGAATTAAAAACTATTATGATGTAAACTAAAATTCTTTACACTAAACACCACGTATAACACAAGAGTGTAGCCGAATTTTCCGTGAAGGGCTCTGGACTAACTCCTCAAAATTCCTCTAAATAAGAGTTGAGGTGCCGCGTTGGCTCTCTTAGTTAAATACAAGTGTTAGCAAATAATCCCCAAGCATATTTCAATATGAGCACAAATGTATATATCTAGCAATTAAAGATGAAAGCAATAAAAGTATGCAAGATATAAACAAGTAAGAGATAGAGAGAAAGAGCAATCGCAAACACGGGAGATTTGTTTCGAGGTTCGAGCACACTTGCTCTACATCCCCGCCTTCACACTTGAAGGATTTCCACTATAAACCGATCCCACCGGATCACTCGGTGCCGCAACACCTACAAGGAGTTCCCACTAGAACTCTTGGACTCTCTAGTCCCGTACACACCGCAAGCCCACAAGCTCGCCGAGGCCGCACCTCAAACACGGAGTTCACACACGAACTCGAAACACCGCGAACCCGCAAGTCCGCCTCCTCAAAGTACAAGAAAAGAACTTTGGTGATCACAACACTTTGATCACCTAAAATCCTCTCACAACAAAGATCCCTATAGGATAGGTATAGCAATGGAAAGCTCAAGTGTTTGTGTGAGAAAATTAGGATTGAAATGGTGGAGGAAAACTCAAAGAAATCACTTTGAAAACACTCTGGATAAAACTCCCCTTTTGATTGGAAATATTTGCTCTCAAATTTGTGGAGAAAACCTCTTAATAGAGTAGGAAAAACTGGTTTAAAAACTCTCCAAAAATCTTGTAGAAAATAGCCCCCAAATGCCCCAATTTATAGAGCTAGAAAAACTAGCCGTTGGGAGCCAGATGGCCTGACGGTCGATCGCCCGATCGACCGCCAACGGTCAGATTTCTGACCGTTGGGGCAGCGGTCGACCGGCCCGGTCGACCGAGGCCTGGATACAGAGAGCAGTCTCTCTGTCTGGTCGACCGGCCCGGTCGACCGGGGCTTTCCAGAGAGCAGAGCTCTCTGGACGGTCGACCGTCACGGTTGACCGGCCCTCCAGCCAGACTGGCGTGCACGTCTGTGCACGTCGGTCGACCGCCCAGTCGACCGACTTCAGACTTCGGTCGACCGGCTGAAGCCTGGAAACAGAAATTCTGGGATTAAAAAGTTGGTCTTTTTGGCTTAAATAAAATCCCATAAAATACTGAAAAATTTACAAAAATAGTTTTACCAATATACTTTGATAAACAAACATGCTTGCACAAAATCAAGACATGTTACAAATAATTTGAACTATTTTTGTAACTTGAAAATATTGGCTCAAACTAAAAACTGTATTTTCCAAAACTGATATTTTCAAAACTTATTTTCCAAATTTCTCCAAATACAAAAACAAGATATTTGAAACACTTTTAAAGCATAGTGTGTATGGATATGATCCACTACACAAACAAGATGAAATATCTATGTTTTTGACATTAAGCTCTAAATACGGTTTTGGTTAAAATATATAAACTTGAATACCAAAAATCAAACCGGTATTTTTCCAAAATGAAAATTGTTTTCTAAAATGAAATCTCTTTTATGAAAACATAACTAAATCAAGAGTGTGTGTATAAGACACAAGTCTTGATACTTGAGCAATCCACCAACTATTCTATTCTTTACATTTTAACTAAAAACAAAATCTTATAAAACAAATCTAGACACAAGTCTTGATCTTGAAGTCTTAACTTGAAGTCTTCTCATCTTCTTGACTTGGTCCAAACACGATCCAACGAGCTCGACTCCTCTTGAGTACTTGATATGGTCTTGATGCATAGGCTCGTGAATCAAACCGTGCTAGCTCCAAACTTGACTTTAAATCCTTTGTTGAAGCTACACACCTACTAAGATCTTGATCATAAATCTGAAACTAAGTAAACACAAGATCATTAGTACTATAACTACATGAGTTGATCATCATCAAAACTAGAGTGATGGGCCTTTGGGCCAACAATCTCCCCTTTTTGATGATGACAAAACTCATGAAGTTATATATGCATGGATTAAAGTAAAGCTTCAAGGAAGCTCCCCCTTAACTCATGCATAACAATAAACAATAAGATATGGCAATAAAGCACAAGAATCTAAACAAACATGTATGCAAATGTATGGAGATAAACATGCTAATCAAGCATAAAACTCATCAAATTCTTTTTCTCCTATTTGCAATACAAAACATATATATGCATAAACATAAATCCTTCTCCCCCTTTATGAATAAAGTAAGGAGAACATGTATATATACTAAAAACTTCTCAAATACTTCTCCCCCTTTTTGTCAATCATCAACAAAGGGGTTAAAGTAAAAACAAAATTTTCTCCCCCTTTTTGTCAAAAGAAAAAATCAACAAAGGGGGTGACATGAAACAAATCAATAAAGGATATATGCGATATACATTCATGAAGAGGAAGACGCTAAGTTAGCTTCCCTACACATATACATTATATGAAAGAGGGATGACAAGCCCTAATTCACATAACGCATAATATGTAATGCATAAGAGGAGATGTGAAGCTCCCCCTACACACGTGTACCGCATAAAGAAGAGTTGTCAAGCTCCTCAATATAAGATACACTCAACATGAATCTATATGTAGAAGAGATGTTAAGCTCTCCTTGCATATAGGCAATACAAATCAATAAAACAAATTTTGAGATATCTTGTAATTAAATTTTAAGATATCAATTTTGAAAGTAAACATTACAAATTTTGTAAATTGTTGTAAATTATTTTGATATCAATTGCAATCAATAGGTACCAATTGAAGATTATTGCAAATATTTGATATCAATAAAAAAATACCAATTGTAAGAAAATGCATAAGCTTATATAAAGATACCAATTGAGAAATCAATTGAAAATTAAGATTTGAATTAAGCTTAGCATAAACAAATTATGTGCTTTAAATATGTAAATCAATTTTAATCAAGCACAAATAAATCATATATATGTATGAAAATGAAAATACCAATAGGAACTGATATTATGGAAATTATGAAGCATACATATATAGAAAACAAAGTATGAGTATATACAAAATGAATATCAATTGAGATACCAATTGAAAATAACAATGTAAATCAAGTATATAACTCATATTGAAGAATAAATAACTAGTTAAATTAATTTTTGAAAAACTAGTTAAAGATCCTTCAAAAACATGAAACTAAATCATATGTTTTTTATGAATTATACCAAATACACACGAGTTGACACTCAAAATCGATAAAGCTCAAAAAGAATCATGAAATAAGGTCATGAATAAAAAAATAAAGTGTGAGTGTGCAAGAATCATGTGTTTAGCATTTTTCATGAAAATAATCAATGAAGCTCAAAACATAAATATCATTTTATCAAAACAAAACAATAAACTTCATGGTATATGTATGATTTATCCAAACCTAACAATATGCATACATATCCCAAACATAAAAGAGTCTATTAATAATATTTGCATGAAGGCAAGAGACTCACGGGGTATACATGTATATTTATTAGATTTGAATACAAATTACATATACATGAAGTAAAACATGAAATAGGCAAAACAAGTGTAAATGAGAGAATCATCAAAACTAGGCTATACATGTGCATATAGTGAGTACAAATGAACAATGAAGTGCAAACATATATGAATCAACTTGTATCTCACTACTTGTACAAGTATAAATCCAAGTTTTAATAAAATCTACATTTAAACAAGTATTTACCACATGAAGCACAAAACAAATGAATATGCTAAAAATATCATATATAAATAAGCATGTAAATAAACTAGGAGTTTAGAGATAGTTACCAAACCATAGAACTATGCTCTAATTCTCCAAAATATGGTGGTTATCCCACCAAACCTCCTAGATAGCGGTGTATAAAAAGTATGTCCATCAAGTCCATGTGCATCCACCATCAAGGCACCATCCCTCTCACGTTTTGTAAGAGCCCTCATCTACATCAAAAATAAAAGGTGGGAATTTTGGTACCCATTTTCTTTTGGGTCCTTGGGGGTTAGCTTTGTAGGGAAACCAAACATTTTTATTGTTAGCAAAATTTAAATGATGCATCTTGTCAAAACAAAACTTTGCAAAATGGCCTTTGCAGCCACAATGTGTACACTTGTACACCTTAGGATGCATATGAGTGTGAGTGTGAGCATGACGTGAAACATAAGCATATGCATGATGAGGATGATGTGCATGGACATGTGAAGCTTGTTTCTTTGAAAACAAAGACTCTAATCTCTTATGGTTAAATGCACATGAGCTCAAGGTTGAGCTCAAACAATTAATCCTATTTTTCAAAACATTTATCTCATTTTCATTTATGGTAGCATGTAAAGCATGATGAGAATGATAATCATTTTTCTTATTCTTTTTAGAAAAATTTACTTTTTCTTTTTCAAACATTTTTCTTTTCAAAGAGTTGTTTTCATTAAAAACAACTTCCCTTTGTTTTTCCACCAAAATAATTTTATTTTTCAAATTTGTGTTTCCTTCACATAAATTATTCAATTTGCACATTAAGGAAACATTCTCATTTTTCAAAATTTCATTTTCTTTTTCAATGCATGCAACCTTATTTCTAAATGAATCATTTTCTTTTAGCATGCAATCAAAATTCTTTTTCAAATTTTTATTATCTTTCTTAAGCATGTCATATTTTTCAAGTAATTGTTGACAAAATGAAGTAAGCTCATCATATGACATGTTAACATCTTCATCTACCTTAGATTCGGTAGTTACCTCAAGGGGTTTTCCCCTTGGACCATGTAGCACACGTTGGAGGTGTTGCTTCCAACATCCGAGTCGCTCCCCGCATAATATTGATCTTTTTCGCTGAGGGAGAGAATGGTGTTCCATGCTACAAAAGCCAATCAATGTTAGAAACCCTAGATAGATAATCATCATTTAGGGTTGACTTTAAAGCATGAAGGGCTTTTGTATTAGCCTCAATATTTTTGCCATTTATACAATAAGAATCTCTAGTAGTGGCAAAATAAACATGAATGCCTAGGGTCTTGAGGAATAAAGACATCTTAACCTTCCAAGTTTGGATGTTAAGGATGTCAAAGGTGGGAGGTGACATGAAGTCTATAGTGTGTGTACAAATTTTGTGATTAGCCTAAAATGAGGATCTTTAACTCTAAGTTGTAAGACCCAAATCAAGAACACTTGGCTCTGATACCAATTGTAAAATAACCTAGAGGTGGGGTGAATAGGTGATGGCTAATCTAATGGTCACTAAATGCGGAATTAAAAACTATTATGATGCAAACTAAAATTCTTTACACTAAACACCACGTATAACACAAGAGTGTAGCCGAATTCCCCGTGAAGGGCTCTGGACTAACTTCTTAAGATTCCTCTAAATAAGAGTTGAGGTGCCGCGTTGGCTCTCTTGGTTAAATACAAGTGTTAGCAAACAATCCCCAAGCATATATCAATATGAGCACAAATGTATATATCTAGCAATTAAAGATGAAAGAATAAAAGCATGCAAGATATAAACAAGTAAGAGATAGAGAGAAAGAGCAATCGCAAACACGGGAGATTTGTTTCGAGGTTCAAGCACACTTGCTCTACATCCCCGTCTTCACACTTGAAGGATTTCCACTATAAACCGATCCCACCGGATCACTCGGTGCCGCAACACCTACAAGGAGTTCCCACTAGAACTCTTGGACTCTCTAGTCCCGTACACACCGTAAGCCCACAAGCTCGCCGAGGCCGCACCTCAAACACGGAGTTCACACACGAACTCGAAACACTGCGAACCCGCAAGTCCGCCTCCTCAAAGTACAAGAAAAGAACTTTGGTGATCACAACACTTTGATCACCTAAAATTCTGGGATTAAAAAGTTGGTCGTTTTGGCTTAAATAAAATCCCATAAAATACTGAAAAATCTACAAAAAAGTTTTACCAATATACTTTGATAAACAAACATGCTTGCACAAAATCAAGACATATTACAAATAATTTGAACTATTTTTATAACTTGAAAATATTGGCTCAAACCAAAAACTGTATTTTCCAAAACTGATTTTTCCAAAACTTATTTTCCAAACTTCTCCAAATACAAAAACAAGATATTTGAAACACTTTTAAAGCATAGTGTGTATATATGATCCACTACACAAACAAGATGAAATATCTATGTTTTTGACATTAAGCTCTAAATACGATTTTGGTTAAAATATATAAACTTGAATACCAAAAACCAAACCGGTATTTTTCCAAAATGAAAATTGTTTTCTAAAATGAAATCTCTTTTATGAAAACATAACTAAATCAAGAGTGTGTGTGTATAAGACACAAGTCTTGATACTTGAGCAATCTACCAACTATTCTATCCTTTACATTTTAACTAAAAACAAAATCTTATAAAACAAACCTAGACACAAGTCTTGATCTTGAAGTCTTCACTTGAAGTCTTCTCATCTTCTTGACTTGGTCCAAACACGATCCAACGAGCTCGACTCCTCTTGAGTACTTGATATGGTCTTGATGCATAGGCTCGTGAATCAAACCGTGCTACTCCAAAACTTGACTTTAAATCCTTTGTTGAAGCTACACACCTACTAAGATCTGTTGGCCCAAGTTTACAATCACCCTTGTTTAGTGTGTTTTGATGATTACAAAACATATTAGTTATTTGTACTAATATTGTTTATTGGTTAAGTGTGTTTCAGGGATCTAACTCATCTAGAAGGTGTTTATTCCCTATAAGCAATGTTTTGGACTCAAGTCAACTCAAATTGGGCTCAAGGATCAAGTGTTGAAGACCTTATGGTGAAAAGCCCTCTTGAAGCACTTGTAGTACGTAGAACCAATGTAAGAATTAGATTGTTAAAATTTGAGTTTTGGAAATTGGCTCTAGGATACACACACACGTTTTTTTTGTATTCAAGTTTTCATGATCAAAATTTAGGTTTCATGCCTTAGTATATTTATACATGACCCTAATTTTTACAAATATAAATATCATGTTTTTGATCATGTATGTATACCCTTTCCAGCATGTTATTTAGCTTTCCATACTTCAAATATTTTTTTACAAAAATTTCCAAGTCCCAAAATCCTGCTGTTTTTTTTTCCTGTTTCAGGCTGACCGGCCGACCGGCCCGGTCGACCGGCGCCAGTGCCAGGACGTGCACATTTGTGCACGTCTGTCGGTCGACCGCCCGGGTCTACCGACTGTGAGCAGTTGCTCTCGGTTTTTCTGGGTCGACGGCCTGGTCGACCGCCAGAAGAAAAATGTGTTTTGTCTTTTAGGACGGTCGACCGGTCCGGTCGACCCGAGCCAACGGCTCTTTGCCAGCTGAGCTGGCGGTCGACCGGCCCGGTCGACCGCTAGGCCTGCAACAGCCCAACGGCTCTTTCCTCTTTTGTGCAAATCTGAAATCTGTTTTGTTGACTGCTTTTTGGCAGACTTTTTCAGGGTTTTCTAGAACTTTTTCAGAGCAAATAAGGTCAAAATAAATTGTTTTTAACTTATTTCTCTCCCTATAAATAGTGGAGAAGAGTTTCTTGCAAAAAAAAAGAAAAATCCTCAAGTTTTCAAAGTTTTCAAAGAGAAAAGAAAAGTGTTTAAGCTCTCCATTTCCAACTCTTTCTTGAGCTAGTTTTCAGTTGTGTTCCCTAGCAAAAATCATCTCTACAACTGAGTTTTTCTCACTACACTTCTTAGAGCCAAAAATTCCCTTACTCATTCTATAAGGAAGTTGTAAAAGAGTGAGAGTTTGTAAAAGAGTTTAGTGATCTTGTTGTGATCACTTTTGTTACTTGTTCCTCTTCTTGTTCTTGTGGAGACACCTCTTCGGTAGAGGTTATTGTACTTGGTGGAGCTCGGTGCTCGGGTCTTCGGTAGACCGTTGTAATCGTCCTCGGTGGATAGTGGAAACCCTTCACGGAGGTGAAGGCGGGGAGTAGAGCGGTGGCTCGAACCTCGAAACAAATACTTGTGTTTGCGATTGTCTTTTGCTCTTGCTCTCTATTTCGTTTTACTTTCAATTGCTCTCTATTGCTTATTGTTTCAAGTATTTTTGCTTCCTCTACTTGTGATATCTTGTGTGCTCTTCATTATTGCCCATTATTCATTCATTGATATTTTGTCGATCAATTCTCATACAACAAGGTTGCATTGCGCACCTCTAACCCATTCAAGGGGAATTGGGAGGAAGGAGTTCAGAATCTCTCACGGGTATTCGGCTCTTAGTCTTGTTTTGAGAGATCGTTGCATCATTCATTCATCCTAATTTTAAAAAGATTGTTAGATTAGCAATTACACCTATTCACCCCCCTCTAGGTGTTTTTCAATTGGTATCAGAGCTTGGTTACTAGGCTCTTGGCTTAACAACCCTAGAGAGATCCTAATATTGCTAATCATTTCATTCATTCTCACTTAGTAAAGATGGCCGATGGTATTAAGACACCCCTAAGTTTGATGGACTTAACTTTCCCATATGGAAGGTTAAGATGACCGTTTTCTTGCAATCTCTAGGTAGTCGAGTTGCAAAGGCCGTGACCAAACCCTTTAGTGCACCCCCCGGTGATGAATCCACTTGGTCCGAAATAGAGACCAAAGAATTTGATGCCAATGCTAGGGCTCACTATGCACTTCTTCAAGCCCTTAATGATGATGATATAGCTAGAGTTATTCATTGCAAGTCCGCATATGAAATTTGGACACATTTGCTAGTTACACATGAGGGGACTTCACAAGTGAAGAGGGTTAAGATTGACCTTCTTCGGTCCCAATATGAGAATTTTTGCATGCAAGAAAATGAAACCATAGATGATATGGTTACAAGATTTATAAAGATCACTAATGGACTTTCTTCTCTAGGTGATGCTATCGACAACGATCAAAGAGTTAGAAAGATTATCCGGGCTCTTCCTCCTTCATGGGAAGTAAAAGCAACCACCTTGAAGGAACTCAATGACAAGGAGGAGATGGAGCTAATTGGTCTCATTGGGAACCTCAAAACCCATAAGATGGAGAGGAAAGTGAGGGAGGACATGGCTCCTTCCAAGAAGAAGACAATAGCCTTCAAAAGTCAATCCACACACTCCGACGAAGACGATGAAGAAGAAGATGACGAAGAGCTCTCACTTCTTGTGAAGAACGTCCGGAGGATGTACAACAAGGCTAAATTTCAAGAAAGAAGGAGATGGCAAGGAGGTAAAGAAGAAAGGAAGATTATTTGCTTCAATTATCAAAGGCCGGGACACATAGTGGCGGAGTGTCCGGATAAAGTAAAGCCTTCCACCTCCAAGAAGCCCTACAAGAAGAAGGCAATGAAAGCTACATGGGATTCCGAGAGCGAATCCGAGGAGGAAATCGACACCGCTAACATGTGCTTCATGGCAAATGAAAGCACAAGCAAGGTAACCCCTTTCACTTCTCCAAATGATGAACTTTCCATGGATGAGTTAGGAGAAGCTTTTGTAGAATTATCACATAACTATGATTTTCTTAAGAAAAAGTATTTAAAAATGAAAAAGGAAAATGAATCTCTTATTCATCAAGTTTTTACTCTTTCTAAAGAAAAAGATGAATTACTTTCCACTCTTGTTTCCACCCAAAAAGATTTTGACAAGTATAAGATTTCTTGTAAAGGCAAGTCCCCACTAGTTGATTCTAATGAGATTACCATGCTTAAAGAAAGAATAGACTCATTAGGATTGGTTTTAAAAAATTGTGAGTTTAATAAGAAGAAGATTGAGGCTATGTTTCCTAAGAAACAAGCCCTAAGAAAAATGTTTACCATGCTCATGCTCATGTTCATACCACACAACCTTTACATCGTGGCAAACCCCCAAGACATGCTCACACTTCACACACACATCATGCATTTATGTATGGAAGAGTGTTCTCATGTTCACATTGTAGGCGGAAAGGGCACTTAGCTAATTTTTGCTATGATAGATTAAGTGCATCTCATCATAATGTTTGGTTCGCAACACTAACTTTCAAGGACCCAAGAAAATTTGGGTACCAAAGTCAACTATTTTGCTAAATGATGTAGGTACCATCCAAGGCCCAAAGACGTAGAGGATTGTGGTATCTTGATAGTGGTTGCTCAAGGCACATGACTTGGGACATCAACAACTTTGCAACCCTATCAGATACCATGAAGGTGGCACCGTCACCTTCGGAGATGATGCCAAGGGTAAAATCATCGGTATTGGTAATGTAAAACTCGGCACATCCCCTTTAATTGAGAATGTTGTTTTAGTTGATGGCCTCAAGCATAACCTCTTGAGTGTTAGTCAACTTTGTGATAAAGGTTTTGATGAAATTTTTGATAATGTAGCTTGTAAAGTAATTGATAGAATTTCTAATACTTGTGTGTTTTCTGGTTTTCGTGAAAGTAATGTTTATATGATAGATATGTCTAATATGTCTTGTAATATTACTTGTTTAAAAGCCCTCGATGATGACTCTTGGTTGTGGCATAGAAGATTAGGGCATATTTCTTTTGACCATATTTCTAGGTTAAACACAAAGGAAATGGTGAAAGGTATTCCTTATTTGAGTTTTGAAAAAGACCGAGTTTGTGACGCATGTCAATTTGGAAACAAACTAAGTCTTCTTTCAAGTCAATTAGGATATCAT
The DNA here is from genome assembly GCA_038442645.1 of Agave tequilana. Classification (NCBI taxonomy): domain Eukaryota; kingdom Viridiplantae; phylum Streptophyta; class Magnoliopsida; order Asparagales; family Asparagaceae; genus Agave; species Agave tequilana. Next base: position 54,923 of record JAVJIF010028943.1, read on the forward strand.
GACATCACGTCTTTTGGAGCTAATTCATATGGATCTTTTTGCCCTACACAAACAAAAGTCTAAGTGGGAATAGATTTGCATTTGTTTTGGTTGATGACTTCTCACGGTTTACTTGGGTTTTCTTTCTTGAACACAAAATCAAGCACTTTCATATTTCCAAACTTTTAAGAAAAGAGTTGAAAAAGAAAAAGATGTTTCAATTTAAGAATAAGAAGTGATAGAGGAGGTGAATTCATTAACCTACCCTTTACCACTTTTTGTGAAGAACATGAAATTAAGCATGAACTTTCTTGTCCTAGAACTCCACAACAAAATGGAGTAGTTGAACGAAAAAATCGAACTTTACAAGAGATGGCTAGGACAATGCTAAGTGAATATGGTCTACCACATTATTTGTAGGCCGAGTCCGTAAATACATCATGCTATATATCAAATCGTGTTTTCTTGTGTAAAAATACTTCAAAGACTTCTTTTGAAATGTACTTTTCTAGAAAACCAAATGTTTCATATTTTAAGGTTTTTGGATGCAAATGTTTGTTTTAAATACAAAAAGATAATTTAGGAAAATTTGATGCTAAAACTTATGAGGCATTTTTGTGGTTATTCTAATACTAGTAAAGCTTATAGAATCTTCAATAAATCATCTTTGACTATTGAGGAATCTATACATGTTAAGTTTGAAGAATCTAACTTGTTGTTAAGAATGTTGTAGAAATAGATGCTTTGGATGAAGGCTTGGAGAAAGTGACCTTGGAGGATACACCTACTATGGGAGACAAGCCAAAGGATGATGAAGAAAGTGAAGCTAAAGTAGAAGAGGCTCAAGGACATGAAATTCAATCAATTGAAGTGGAGCCTACTCAACAACTTCCAAAGGATTGGAGATACAATCCTCATCATCCCAAGGACCTCGTCATAGGTGAAGTATCAAAAGGGGTAACCACTCGCTCTAAACTTCATGATTTTTGTGGACATTATGCATTTATTTCTCATGTTGAACCCAAGAACGTCCTCGAAGCCGAGGCCGATTCATATTGGTTGCTAGCCATGCAAGAGGAACTCAATCAATTTGAGCGCAACCAAGTTTGGCACCTTATTCCTAGGCCCCACGATAGACCAACAATTGGTACTAAGTGGATCTTTAAGAACAAGTTGGATGAATCGGGTAACGTTGTTAGGAATAAAGTTAGGTTAGTTGCCCAAGGTTACACTCAAATCGAAGGAATCGATTTTGAAGAAACCTTTGCACCCGTAGCACGGCTTGAAGCCATACGGATGACACTAGCATTTGCCTCATATAAAGATTTTAAATTGTTTCAAATGGATGTCAAAAGTGCTTTTCTAATAGTTTTATTGAAGAGGAGGTGTATGTTGAACAACCCCCCGGTTTGTTGATCCTACACATCCGGATTTTGTGTTTAAATTAGATAAAGCTCTTATGGTTTAAAACAAGCCCTAGGGCTTGGTATGAAAGACTTTCTTCATTTTTGATTTCAAATGGTTTAAGAAAGGTAAAATTGATACCACTTTGTTTACAAAACATGTAGAAAATGACATTCTTATTGTGCAAATTTATGTAGATGATATTATTTTTGGTCCTACTAATGAATCTCTTTGCCAAGCTTTTGAATCATGCATGAAGGATGAATTTGAAATGTCTATGATGGGGAGCTCAACTATTTCCTTGGACTCCAAATCAAGTAAAGGAAGGATGGGATCTTCATCAATCAAGCCAAGTACACAAATGAACTCATCAAGAGATTCGGACTTGAAGGCGCTAAAGTGAGCAAAACTCCCATGGCAACAAACTACCAAGCTTGATAAGGATGAACAAGGTAAAAGTATAGACATTAAAGTTTATCGTAGCATGATAGGTAGTTTATTGTATTTGACGGCTAGTAGGCCGGATATCATGTTTTCCGTTTGTCTTTGTGCTCGTTTTCAATCATGTCCTAAGGAGTCTCATTTAGTAGCGGTAAAACACATTATTAAATACCTTAAGGGCACTATTGAAAGGGTTTGTGGTATCCGAAATCGGACTATTTGATATGAAGAGTTTTTCGGATGCCGACTATGCGGGTTGTAGGGTAGATAGGAAGAGCACAAGTGAAACATGTCAATTCTTAGGTAATTGTCTTGTATCTTGGTCTTCCAAAAAGCAAAATTCGGTAGCCCTATCAACCGCCGAGGCGGAGTATGTTGCGGCCGGAGCTTGTTGTGCACAAGTTCTTTGGATGAAACATACTCTCCTCGACTATGATTTACACTTTGATCATGTTAAAATATTTTGTGATAATACTAGTACAATTCACATGACAAAGAATGCAAATCAACATAGTAAAACCAAACACATTGACATTAGGTATCACTTCTTAGAGATCATTATGAGAAAGGTGATATTGATATTGATTATGTTTCTACCGATTTTCAACTTGCCGATATTTTTACTAAACCATTGGATTATGCTAGATTTTCCTTTATTTGTGGTGAGTCGAATGTTGCATTATGGATTCTTAAAGATAAATTTTTAAATGTTTTGTTTGCTTTGTTTAACCCTTTTTGATGTATGACAAAAAGGGGAGAAAAAGAAAAAGAGTTTTGGTGTTTATTGTGTTTTGTTGTGTATTTTGAGTTTTTAACAAAATTATGTGTTTTCAATGCCTTATGTATTTAGCTTTTCATAGCATTATTGATACATAGCATTATTTGAGGGGGAGCTTTTCAAGCTCTTCTTCCATTTTTGTTTAAAATAACGTATATGTTTTGTCATCATCAAAAAGGGGAGATTGTTGGCCCAAGGTTACAATCACCCTTGTTTAGTGTGTTTTGATGATTACAAAACATATTAGTTATTTGTACTAATTTTGTTTATTGGTTAAGTGTGTTTCAGGGATCTAACTCATCTAGAAGGTTTATTCCCTATAAGCAAATGTTTTGGACTCAAGTCAACTCATTGGGCTCAAGGATCAAGTGTTGAAGACCTTATGGTGAAAAGTCCTCTTGAAGCACTTGTAGTACCTAGAACCAATGTAAGAATTAGATTGTTAAAGTTTGAGTTTTGGAAATTGGCTCTAGGATACACACACACGTTTTTTTTGTATTCAAGTTTTCATGATCAAAATTTAGGTTTCATGCCTTAGTATATTTATACATGACCCTAATTTTTACAAATATAAATATCATGTTTTTGATCATGTATGTATACCCTTTCCAGCATGTTACTTAGCTTTCCATACTTCAAAATATTTTTTTACAAAATTTCCAAGTCCCAAAATCCTGCTGTTTTTTTTCCTGTTTAAGGCTGACCGGCCGACCGGCCCGGTCGACCGGCGCCAGTGCCAGGACGTGCACATTTGTGCACGTCTGTCGGTCGACCGCACCGTTCGACCGACTGTGAGCAGTTGCTCTCGGGTTTTCTGGGTCGATCGCCCGGTCGACCGCCAGAAGAAAAATGTGTTTGGTCTTTTAGGACGGTCGACCGGTCCGGTCGACCCGAGCCAACGGCTCTTTGCCAGCTGAGCTGGCGGTCGACCGGCCCGTCGACCGCTAGGCCTGCAACAGCCCAACGCTCTTTCCTCTTTTGTGCAAATCTGAAATCTGTTTTGTTGACTGCTTTTTGGCAGACTTTTTCAGGGTTTTCCAGAACTTTTTCAGAGCAAATAAGGTCAAAATAAATTGTTTTTAACTTATTTCTCTCCCTATAAATAGTGGAGAAGAGTTTCTTGCAAAAAAAAAAGAAAAATCCTCAAGTTTTCAAGTTTTCAAAGAAAAGAAAAGTGTTTAAGCTCTCCATTTCCAACTCTTTCTTGAGCTAGTTTTCAGTTGTGTTCCCTAGCAAAATCATCTCTACAACTGAGTTTTTCTCACTACACTTCTTAGAGCCAAAAATTCCCTTACTCATTCTATAAGGAAGTTGTAAAAGAGTGAGAGTTTGTAAAAGAGTTTAGTGATCTTGTTGTGATCACTTTTGTTACTTGTTCCTCTTCTTGTTCTTGTGGAGACACCTCTTCGGTAGAGGTTATTGTACTTGGTGGAGCTCGGTGCTCGGGTTTTCGGTAGACCGTTGTAATCGTCCTCGGTGGATAGTGGAAACCCTTCACGGAGGTGAAGGCGGGGAGTAGAGCGATGGCTCGAACCTCGAAACAAATACTTGTGTTTGCGATTGTCTTTTGCTCTTGTTCTCTATTTCGTTTTACTTTCAATTGCTCTATATTGCTTATTGTTTCAAGTATTTTTACTTCCTCTACTTGTGATATCTTGTGTGCTCTTCATTATTGCCCATTATTCATTCATTGATATTTTGTCGATCAATTCTCATACAACAAGGTTGCATTGCGCACCTCTAACCCATTCAAGGGGAATTGGGAGGAAGGAGTTCAGAATCTCTCACGGGGTATTCGGCTCTTAGTCTTATTTTGAGAGATCGTTGCATCATTCATTCATCCTAATTTTAAAAAAATTGTTAGATTAGCAATTACACCTATTCACCCCCCCTCTAGGTGTTTTTCAAGATCTTGATCATAAATCTGAAACTAAGTAAACACAAGATCATTAGTACTATAACTACATAAGTTGATCATCATCAAAACTAGAGTGATGGGCCTTTGGGCCAACATACTTACTGTCTCATTTCATTTTCATATATGCTTATATTCACGGTATACCTTTCTTGTATACATGTACCTGTTATGCACGCCACTTGGCTTTAGTATATGTACTCGCAGGGTTGCATCTGACAACCCTGGATTCTCATGTCCAATCCTGGAGTCTGGATCTTGGTGACCTTGCTGTAGCTAATCATAGTGCACAGCGGATCCTTCCGTGACGATCGGAGAGCAGCAGAAACTTGGATCATCGCCGCAACTCTTCCTCCCAGTTCCCCTCCTGATTGGCTCTCGAGGCCCTCTTGCTGTATCGTGAGCACCTCTCAGCTTTTATTTTGTATATCTCTTTATGTATTGTACTTTATGTTTCCTGGTGATGTAATATCCTGTAATATTGTATCGCTTTCTGTGATAACCATGTACTTGTACTTTTCTGTTGGAATGTATATTACCACTGTACTTTCGCACTCTGATTCTTGCTGTACTGATGCTTAGCGTATATGCGTAAGAGTATTTCCGACCAAGTATATACGTCGCAGTGACGTCCGTACCCGCGGGATCGGGGCGTCACATTTCTACTATAGCAACCCAAGCCGAGTGATTTTTTTTTTATTTAGATTTTGGCTCGCCAGGGTTGCCAACCCCAACTGAATAAAACTTGGTTCAAATTTTTTTTAGCCTTTCTTTTTCTGGACAAACAAATAGAATAAAGAGAAAGTTATTATCATTAAGTCATTGTATAGAGTGGTGAGGACTCCCGCTTGTCACGTAGGTGACATGGGTTCGATTCCTAGTAACAATGATTTTTTTACTTGTTAAAAAAGAAAATCCAAAAAAATCTAATGCTGTCTAAAGATTCAAACTAACACCCTAAGGCTGAGTTACAATCCACTTTACCAACTGAGCTAAGGTTACATTATTGTACAAACTAATGGATTGAATAGAAATAGCTAAATAATAATAAAAACTTAAAATTGCCAAGTTTTGCTCGGAAGGGGTTGGCAACCCTAGCCCTAGCCAATCAAAATTTAAAAAAATGGAGTTCTACTCGGCCGGGTTGGCAGCCTTGGTCGAGCCAAAATTCACAAAAAAATTGAAAATTCGCTCGGTCGGAGTTGCCAACCCCAACCAAGCCAAAGAGTCGAAAAATATCGGTCAATCGGGGTTGACAACTCAGACAAGATCACTACAGGGAAAAAAATTTGGCCGAACCAAAAACTACCTCCTGCCAACGCCACTCTGGCGGGCTTAACTGATGCAACGCTATGTGGTGTGTCAGATCAATTTCTGGAAATATATTTTAGGGAGGATGATATTTAGAATTATTTTAAAAAGGAGGTTTTTTTTTTGGGGAAAAAATCCCTCTTTTTTTATCAAAAAGGACCTAAGGGAGGTTTTCTCCCGTGCTTTATAAAAACCGACCAAAGGGGTTTTTCTCCCGTGACTCATATAAAAACTTTGTTCGTCCGTCTGTCCGTCTTTTCCTCACTTAGCTCCCCCTTCTGCCTCATTTTTCTTCCTCTCCCTTCCTCCTCCTCCCAACTGATTTGTCAGTTTCTCACCGATAGCGGCGGTACGCTAGTGTAAAACTTTGTCCATCCTTTTCGTCTTCATCCGCGTGAGAGAGAGCAATGTCGACCCCTCTTTCTTTTTCCTCTCTCAGCTCCGCTCTCTTCCTTACTCCTTCTATCTCTTCTTCCTCATGTTCTTACCGGTCGGTCAGTTTTCACTTACACTAGCAATATACTAGTGTGTTTATTTTAAAAATTCAGTTTTATCAGTGGTCGTTTTTATTGGTCTCTGATCATCCCCATCCAGGCTACAAACAATGAAAAGTTTCAAAAAGGTGTCTAAAATCGTTTCCGAGCACACAAGAGCTGAACCATATAATGGAGCTCCGCCAGCACTCCCCTTTGTTAGTTCTCCTCCTCACTTTCTTTTTCTCCCTGTCGGATCCAACTCTCGGCATCCGCATCCCAGATTCGACCCGCGATCCGATCCGAATCCAGCCCTCCGGACCCGTTAAGGTCGCCGTCTTCGCCCTCGGGAGCTTCTGGAGATCCGAGGCCGCCTTCGGATGCATTCCCGGCGTCGTCCGTACGTCTGTGGGGTACTCCGGTGGATCAAAATCCAACCCGGGTACCGCAATTTGGGCGATCACGCCGAATGCGTTAAGGTCAGTCCTTTTGGAGATTCTATACTCAAGGGCTCTTTCCCGAATTCTTGAAATTTTTAAAAAAATTGGTATTTTGGTATGATTTCTTTTAAACATTGAACCTTTGCTATGATCAATACACATCGAAGAAGATCTGAATTTCTATTCTGTTGAGATTTGTAATTTAAAGGAGAAAATTTGCTATTCTGGCATGATTGCTGTTTAAAGGTTGAATCTTTGGAATCATATGTGCTATTAGTCAAATGTTGTTGTCTTAATTGTTTTTTTTTTAATAATTACATGCAGGTAGAGTATGATCCAAATGTGCTTCCATATAAGCAGCTCCTGGATGTGTTTTGGGCTAGTCACGATTCTAGGCAGGTTTTTGGCCAAAGGCCAGATGTTGGTAACCAATATAGGTAATCTCTTGCTCTCACTCATAACTGGTATATATCAAGTGAGAATATTTCCTGGTCAGGGTTAAAGAGAGAAACTTCATGATGAGGACATGACATCAGCGTGCCTGAGGGGGAGATTCGATCGCGTGTACCATCGCAGGAGGCGTCGAGTTGCTTCTATTTGGATTTAGCTAGAGTCTGTATTTTTAGTATTATTCATCTTATTTATTTTCAGTATTTTAGTACCACATCGGTGTGTGGAAAAACTCTAGTTATTGTAAGCTAATTTAATTGGCTTTGATTGAAATAAATAAATAATGCACTCTTTCATGAAAAATACAATTTTGGATTTTCAGTTATGAAAAATATCCTTTGAACTTGAATGTGAAATTCATTTTTATTAAGGATTAGAATGTGAAACCTTTTCCTAATTACCTTTATCTTATCTCCATCCAATATTCAAGTTTTAATTCCAAAGCCAATCCATTTATCCATTTATAATCCAAATTCAAAGCCCAATCATGAACCCAAATCCACTAGTTCAGTTACAAGTGACTGATTAGTTAATAATCATCATCATTTACAGCAAGGGAATTACCCTCCTTCATTATCCCAACTCCCACCACCGCCCCCCTTCACCAATCCACAACAAACAAGAAAACCCACCTCCCTCTCTGTATGCGTCCCCTCCACTAGCAACCATGGCAAATTCTCCACCAACTCAACA
>JAVJIF010028944.1:0-63231 GCA_038442645.1 Agave tequilana
ATGTCTATCACAGTGATATGAATGTACAATCAGGTAATTATGGTCAGTCATAAAATATTAACAGTTCATTATCATTTATTATGTCAGCGAACACCATTGTCACCTGTATAGACGTATCCCATACTACGCCTACTACATGTGTCAATCAGGGTCCTAAGATATTAAACTGATTGGTTGGAGACGTTGTCTATGTTTTAGGTGGGTCCCGTACATACCCGGGACCACGGCCCAGATGCCTGGCGCTTGAACCAGGCCCTACCGCCAGGTAGTCGGTAACAGTAACAGTACTCACAGTATCACTGTGGAACAGTAAACTCACAGTAGCACTGTGGAACAGTAAACAGATGGATGTCAGTCATCCCCCGGAACCCTGCCGTGGAACCGTAAGTCGCTGTGCAACCTGTATCCTAGGTCCACCCAAAATACAGACGCTGTCTCCTCCATCAATTTCCCCAATCCCGGTGTAAGTTGTCCATTTACTTATTATTCATTCAATTCAGTTAAATCAGTCAATGTCAATATTATCTAGAATACTGGGACGATACGGTAACAGTAACAATAACAGTACAGTAACAGTCAATCAGTGATCGTATACACGGTAAACAATATCAGTAACAGTGAACAGTAACAATAACCGTGTATACGATGAACAATAGGACTGTACCGTGGTTACGGTCAACAATCATTTCCTAATAACTTCTAGTAATCTGAATACTAGGTTTATCAGTCAGGTGCCAAGCATGACCAGTCAAGTTCAGCTCACGAATATCCAACTAATTCTCACCTACCTTATCATAAGAAAGATAATCAAATTTACTAATGAACTGATAACTATCATCTGGTAACTCTGAGTACAAGAACACTGATATCGACTAGGTCACTATCACAATAACTCAATCTCTGTTAACAGGTGTAATCCAGTCTCTAACATCATAACAAGTCCACATCAATATCTGAATGAATCACTTAAGTTGTTAACAAAGAAAGAATAACAAGTCTGGAAGTCTTCTACATAAAAATATATCATCTGTCCTCTATAACTCTAGTTCAGTCCAAATCACAGTCCAACTCTGAAATGGTCCATGTACCATCCAATCGTCAAGAACTCTAATCTTTTAATAAGGTAAGATCACATCTAATATGTCCTCAAACAGCTGTAATATGGAATAGCTACTTCTGATACTTAACATCAACGACATATCATCTAATGAATCTCAAATACTCAACTATAAATCCAAGTCATTACACCCAACTCATAATTCCAATAGTTACTTGTCATCGAGTACCAATACACATCGAGTAATCCAATACAATAAACACCGTTCCAACATATATCAATAATCATAGTTTAGTTCTCTCACTCCATCAGTCTACGCTGAACCATAAGTCTTCACAGTTCCCTCTTCTATTATGATCAGTCATAATATCCTAATACTCGGCAACATAACTGATACATGCATATAAGATCTATCAGGTCAAGTCATTATCTCCAATATCTATCCCTAGAAATCATATCCATCCATCAATAATCATGTCCATCTATCTATATCCATTACATAACTCATGGGTGAAGTCTACATCCAATAAAGAAACCATACTCAGCTGACAGCCCAATATTAGTCGACAAGAGAAAGAAGTAAGTCGACTAGAGGGATGACTAGTCGACTAACAGGGTGGTCCAAGTCGACTACACTAAGGCCAAGTCGACTGACAGGGTAGGGCAAGTCGACTCAGAGTAACAGGGGCTACACAGTTCCAGGATTCCAAATTAGTCGACTTGGGGGGAAGGTGTAGTCGACTAATAAGACTATTAGTCGACTACTAAACATGTCAGTCGACCAGCAGAGTGATACAGAGAGCAGAATCATATCCTGGAAGCTAAATTAGTCGACTAGGGTCTGGGATTAGTCGACTAACAGGGCTATTAGTCGACTAATAAAGGGTATTAGTCGACTAATAAACCTCTGTCAGCCAGAAACAGGGCATACTAATACCTGGTCTCTCACACCATAAAACATGCATATGCCTCTTCTCTTACACACATCAACCTACACAATCATTACTCTATTCCATATACATGTACACATGAAATCATGATCAAATCGATGCATATAAATATGAGTAATCAAAGGAGGAGGAGAATACACTCACATTGGGGAATCTGGTCGTTGCCGGGCGTGTCGCCGTTACGGTTGCTGTGGTGCTGTTCCTCACTGTTGGACGGCACGGGAGGGTAGCCAGGGGTCTGGAGAAGGCCACTGTGTCGGTCTCTGACGACGGCCTGGCGTGGATCAGGAGAACTCGCCGCTCGGCCAAGAGGGGCTCGCTGCGCGGATCTGGACAGCCGCTGCGGATCTGATCTGGGCTGTCTCCGGCTGCCATGCTGCTGTCGATGTTGCCGTGTAGGATCTGTAGGAGGAGGCCGGGCTCGTCGAAGTGCTGCTCCTAATCTGCAGGTGGCCTGGATTGCTGATCCGCAAGGAGGGAGGGCTGCCGTGCTGCTGCTCCCGTTCCTGGGCTGCTGGTCCGTCCTCGCGGATCTGGGGGCGTTGGGGTGCTGGATCTGCAGCGGAGGAGCCGCGACCTGCTGCTGATGAAGAGAGGGGGCGCTGCTGGTGTTGCGGGTACTGCTGCCTGTGCTCGGCCGGGGGCTGGATGTGGTGCTCGCTGGTGCTGCCGTGGAGAAGATTCGGCCTGGGGGTCTCTTGCTGTGCGGCACATGAAGGGGAGAGAAATTAGATTAGGGTTAGAGCTAGGTTTAGGTTAACAATAGGATTATATAGTAGGGTGGGTTATGGGTCTAATAGGTATTGGGTTTGAGGGTAATACTAGATTAGGATCCAATAGGTGGATAGGTGTTGGGTTATGGATTACAAAGTAATAAGTAATGGGTTTCAGGTCACCATGGTTATTGGATCTAAATAGGCTAATGGGTAGGATCTAATTAGGTTAAGTATTGGGTCTTGGTTTGGATTTGGGTAATGGATTAGATAACGGGTATGGCACTGGTTTCATAATGGGTATAAGGATCAAGACAACAAGAGTATGGTAATGGGCTAGAATCCAAATAGTCATAGGATCGCTAATGGGTAAAATTAGGAACGGGTCTAATGAGTATGGGATCAAGGAATAAGACATGTATGGAAATCAAGGAAAGGAATACACCACTACAAATAATAATCCAACATTAGTAGTAACATTACCTAATCAAAATAATAGTATTAATAATACCAATACATTACATGACCAAACTATTAATAATAAATAACAGTAACAATATTACTAACAAACGAGTAATATTATATCACATGATAAATAAATACATGTACACATTTAAAATACCAATATATTTTTATTTAAATACCATACCAAAAACATAGGGATATTACAAATATCATGTTATGCTGTTTATGTTGAGCATTCATTGATTATCTTTATGTTTATTGCTATGCATGAGTTAAGGAGGGGCTTCTATGAAGCTTAACTTTATCCATGCATATATAACTCCATGAGTTTTATCTTCATCAAAAGGGGGGAGATTGTTGCCCCAGATGCCTTTCACTCTAGTTTTGATGATGATTAACTCATATAGTTATTGTTACTGATAATCTTGTGATATTTAATTTTAGATATTTGATCAAGATATTAGTAGGTGATTAGCTTCAACAAAGGTGTTTTGGAGCTTTCACATGGTGATTCAAGAGCTCGAGCGTCAAGTTCATATCTAGCACTCGGTTGGAGTCAAGCTCGGTGGATCACGTTTGGATCGAGTCGGCTTGGAGATGGTGTTCTACAAGAAGGCTTCGGTTTGTTTAGTTAAGAATGTTTAGATCTTGTGTTAAAGATTAGATAGTGTGATATGCTCAAGTTCACAACACCAACACTTGTTTAAAGTTTCATGTTTCGGTTTTCGGTTAACCGATCTTAGTTTTCATGAATAGATAGAATCAAAACAAGTTTATATGGTTTAATGTATATTAGATTTGATCTATATACATCTATGCTTCATCTTATTAGAAAAACTTATTATGATATGCTATTCATGTGTTTGGAGTTTTGTATTTAGACAAAATCTATTTTTTTATTTAATGTCAAAAACATTGATATATATCTTTATATATATATTGGATTCTATCCATATACAACATACTTCAAAGTTTTTTAAATATCATGTTTTGTATTTACATGTGTTTTGGAAAAATCAGATTTCCATTTAAAAAATTCAAGTTTTGGAAAATACAGTTTTTGGTTTAAGGCAAATTTTCTATCACACAAAAATGGTTCAAATTGTTTGAAATATGTGTTGAATTTTTGTCACACATATTTGTATTTCAAAGATAATATAAGAACTGATTTTTGTGGAATTTATGTGTTTTTATGGGATTTAATTAAAGATAAAAACCTAAGTTTTTAAGTCCTATAAATTCTGATCTGGCTGACTGCCGGTCGACCGGACCGGTTGACCGTAGCAGTAGTCGGTTGACCGGGCCGGTCGACCGACGTGCACACAGCCTGGGCTGGGGAGGCCGGTCGACCGCCAGAGAGCTCTGCTCTCTGGAAATGCCTCCGGTCGACCGGGCGGTCGACTGACAGAGAGCTCTGCTCTCTGTATCCAGTCTCGGTCGACCGAGCTGGTCGACCGCTGGGCTCAACGGTTAAAAATATGACCGTTGGCCGTCGGTCGGCCGGTCGACCGGAAGGGCATTTTTGCCCTTTCCAGCTGCCAACGGGCAGATTCAAATGGGTTATAAATACCCCCATTTGAGTTTGTTTTCAACAAGAATTTCAAGAGCTAAAATTTCTATCTTCTTAAGTTTTTAAAAGCAAGTTTTAAAAGAGTTTTTGGGTTCAAAAGATCTATCTTCATTTGTTTTAAAGAGTTAGAAAAATCAAAGAAAGAGAAGTCTTTGTGATTTATTTTGTTCTTCATTTCTATTATATCCTAAAAGTTTTCCCAGGAGTTTTTCTTTGTGTTTTTATTTCCAAACTCTTTATTTCTCACTCTTGAGCTTATCTATCTATCCTATCTATTAGGATCTATTTTTTTGGGAAAATTAGTTTGTAGTTGTTAATACCACCAGTTGTAATCCTTCCATCTTTGTGATATCCCTCTAGTGAGAGGTGATAGTGTTGATATCCCTCAAGTGTGAGGTGATTGTGGAAGTGGTGTTTTGGCTCTCTTTAGTGAGAGGTGGAGATTGTGTTGGAATTCCTCAACTGTGAGGTGATTGTGTTTGAGTGGCTTTGTGCCTATCCCTCATTTGTGAGGTTGATATTATGGGTTTGTGCCTTACCTCTAAGTGTAGAGGTTGTATTGGTTGAGAGAGGAGTTGTGCACTCCCAAATTGCATTTTCCCAAAATCCTCAGTGGAGATTCCCTGTGTGGGAAGTCCGTGTGGATGAGATAGTGGAAATCCTTCTGTGTGAAGGTGAGGACGTAGAGCTGGGTGCTCGAACCTCGAAACATATCCTTGTGTTTGCGTTTGATCCACTTTCTCTAACTCTCTATCTCTTACATTGTGCATTGATTCATATTGTCATATCATATATACATGCTTGGGTTGTTTGTGTGCCATACTTGTGTTAACCAAGGAGCTTCATATAGCACCTCAACTCTTATTCAGAGGAATCAAGAGGAGTTAGTCCAGAGCCCTTCACCGGAATTTGGTTACACTATTTGGTTACACTAAGTGTGTTGCAGTTTAATTCCGTATCATTTGGCATTAGATTAGCCCTACACCTATTCACCCCCCCCCCCTCTAGGTGTAATTTCAATCATATGGACTATATAAAGCGCATCAATCCAACTAAATCAAGAAGGGAAAAATGGGTAATTGATCAACACAATAAAATGTTCATTATGTGGTTCTGAAATCAAGTTGCTGATCAGTTAACAGCTAAATCAAATTCTATTTATGAAATTTTGAGATGGTTGGCGCATGGGCCTCGCAAGGACGTCTTGTCTTATTGTGGATATCCTACAAATGATTATTATTTTTACACAAAAGCATATGATAATATTGTACTATACAAATATTGGGGTGACCTTAGTGGCTCAATCAATGCATAATTTTTGTGCCAAAGATAATAAACTAGTGTTTGCAAACATGTTATACTATGGAGTGATTGAGGACATATGAGAGTTAGATTACAATATGTTTCAAGTTCTCGTGTTCCATTTTAAGTGGGTGAAAAAATAATGGCATGAAGGTCGACGAGTTAGGATTTGATTGAGTCTTGACCTGCACATAGAAAAATACAGAATTCAGAATTGATAACAGATAGTGTTAGGCACCCAATGATACCGCGATAGCAAGTGTCTATGTGTGTCGTGATCCATAAGGATGGACTAGAGATTGAAGCATTTAGTAAGTTCTCTTTTAGTTCACTAAAAATGGTTAAAGTTCTTCTCTTGTTCTTTAAAAGAAAAGAAAATAAGTTATGTTAAATTGTGAAAGTGGTAGATTGTAGTAGATGGAGAAAATAGAAAATAAATTTATACAAAGAAATTAATATGAGTGAATAAAAGAGTTGGGAGATGTGGTGATCTAACTAAACTAAAGGATAAAAGAATAAGAAAGAAAGAAAAGACCTTCTTTGTTGATGACTTACCTTGGATCGTTAGCACGTTTACCTTGCTTCAGAGATGATCAACGGATAATCTATAAGATCGAACTCAGTACCCATTCGTATTTCATCATCAAGATGAACAAGAATGAAATGATACAGAATCTTGAGGAGGAGATCATCATCATGAAATATCGGTGGCAAACACACAACAAGGCTATACCGATGCTACTAGATTTGCTTGGATATTCATCTGAAATATCTAGAGGAGGAAAAGTAGAAAAGTGAAGAAGAACATGAAAACAAGAAGAATATAAAAACAATCATACCTTTATATAGAAATGATGAAAGAAAGGAGGAGGTTACATCGGTGTCACTCTCAACATCAATCTCTCTATCTTACTTACATGAATCAGAGTCTAACCTATTCTTAAAAGGAAAAAAAAGTTACATGAAAAGAAACCAAAATCTAGACTAAACTAGAATGAAACTAGCCTCAGAATCCTTCTCTACTTAATTGTCCCCTCTACACTGAGAAATCTCAGTATTTATAGGCAAAAAACCTAAAGGAGAGAGGAGTATATAGATAAGGGGAACAAATGCTCCCTTGATTCATCAAGATTGCCTTGGAAACGTGGCTTTTGCCACATTTTCATGGCTAAGGTGTGGATAGGTGGCCACACCCGGGGGGCGCAGATCCCAGATTTCGTGATTATCTTTTATCTTCTGCTGGATTTTCAGTTTGGGTTTTAGATTTTGATGATTCTCCTTTTTATCTTCGGCTTAACGATTTCATTTACCAAAATCAGAATTTAACCAACTTGATTTGGTATCATCTTTTTCTAACCAAATAGATCTAGTTAAATCTGACTTTAACTGGTATTTATTTGATTTTATCCTCTTTCTCCGCATGATTATCTTCTGCAAAATAGACATTTAAGACAAGAAAATTAGCAAACTTATTACACGTTAAATGTAGGAGTGTAATGGAAAGAATGCAAAATACGTGTACGATCACACCCCCACACCTATATTTCACTCGTCCTCGAGCAAAACAACAAAAGTAAACTAAAGAAATTATTAGACCACTTTCATATGTCATGCGATTGCACTGAGTATGTGAACCAAGCCATTAAATCTCTAGGTTACCCCTAGAGGACGAGTTTTGTCTCGTGAGAATTTTTAGTGGATTACACCCACAAAATCTATAAAGAAAGAAAAACAAAGTGTTAGTATTTTCGAAAAAGAGGAGAGAAAATATTTGAAGTATTATTGTAAGAGTTCAAGAATCTATAAGTTGTAGGAAAACTGATTTTTTATTTCTAAACTTAGTCTCCGTTCAAAAACTTGTTATCAATTAAGTTAATGAGTCAAAATATATTTTTAATCTAGTCTATTATTTTACCCTAAGTCATATGCACCTTTGTGACCGTGAAATTTTGACTAAGGTTCTTTAACTCTGACTCTTATGCCTTAATTTGTCTTTTTTATATATATATTTGATGGTATTATTCTTTAGTTCATTTGGCTTTATAATCTGCCCATGAATGAGCCTTTCATCAGTGACTTCAAAACCGAACGATCTTAGGGCACCGGGTGAGAAAACACCCCAAGGACTTGAGGACTCGAGCAAACAAGGCTACCAAACTAAGGATTTTATTATATGAGCCGCTTTAGGCGTGAATACTTATGCTTTATGAGGCACAAATACCAAGCTTAATCAGAGATTTTTTTTTGATATATTATATATATTTTATAAGGCATAAGAATCTTTATTTTTGAACCCTATGTGTGTAAGTGTATAAAGCATGCATATTTCATCAAGGTAAAAATCAAGATTAATTACTTTTTCATGTTTTCTTCCTAACCCTAGAAATCAAGCAAATAATCTTATTTTAACCAAGTTTACGAAATCCTAATTATGATTTTTCTATTCCTTAAAATTAACTTAATTTCCTACAAAACTAGGTCAAATATTGTTTCTATTTTCAAATTTTTTATAAAAGGAAAATATTATTTTTTTAAATAAAAAGAAAATCTATGTTATGTTAGAACCCTTCCCCACACTTATCTCATGCATTATCCTCAATATATGAGAATGCATAAATGCATAAAAAGAAGAGAGGGAAGGAAAGTATTACCTTAAAGTGGTGGCTAATGGTGGTCGGATTGGGTCCAGCATTGCTACCCAATCAAAAAAAATGTTGTGGTTCACGGAACCCACCTTTATTGACCTCTTTTCTATGTACATAATTACAATCCCTAATACGAATAGGATCATGAAAGATCCTATCATGAAACTTATTTCTTTTACAGATCAGTCTTGAAAAATCATCACGGAGTCATCATGTTCTATACATATGTCCAACAAAAGAATGTGACTTGTGGAATGATTGACTTGAGTTCAAGAGTGATAGGTTCGAGAACCAATACTGACTCAGAAAATTCAACTTTAGGTTCGAGAGTCAGTTTTGATTCAAGAGTTGATTCAAATCAAAGAATTGAAATTCACATTTTTTTTCCATCAATGGAACGCGACTATCAAAATTTGGTGATTCAATTTCCAGATCTATGGGTACGGAATAAATATCGGCCCTGAAAATTGGTCCAAATTGGGTAATGATACCGGAGTCAACATAGATTCAAAAATGAAAATTGATTCACAAGGTTAGGAATCACGATCACATTTACATTCAAGTTCAATCTCATTGAATAAAAAACTTGACAATTTGTCCAAGGTTTGGATTGGTCAAGTTCAAGTTTGTGTGATGAAATTGACTCTTGGTTCCTATCAATATGGCTAAAGACATCAGGAATGGTCGAACATATGTTAGGTAGAGTTTTCTCATTCCTTTGTTTCATTAAGTTGAGCAAACGACTCATTTGTGCTTGTAGCTTATTGACAGATTGGTTAAAATTATTTTCGGACTGAATCATGTTTTTATATTCCTATCCGAGTCCATAAGTTCTTCTTCTTGTTGTGAGACATGCAACAAGAAGTAAGGATCTTGGATTTGGGAGTCTTGTGGGAATTGTGAGTCCATCATTTTCAGCTTTTATTCTTGGGACTCAATCATGGCTTCTTTACATTTCATAGTCTCAAATTTTTCTTCATTGGTTGATCATGACTAGGAAAATTATTGTTGAATGTTGGAATGGTGGTTGACAATATGACTCGGGAAAGTTATATCCCCATTGACTCTGTGAAGAATAGTGATGATTATTCTAGTCTTGTTCATAGTATTAGGACTGGGGCATGTATTGATTCAAATAAGACTAATCTGGCACACTTGGTTGGTTAAAGTTATGATATGCCAGGCTGGTAATATTCAAGTCGAAAGAGGTCGGTGTGTAATATGGATTATCATTAAAATTTGAAAAAATATTGTTATAAGCCATATCACATAAGAAATGTCAAAAACAAACAAAGAAAAATAAACAGATAAATAAAAGAGAAAATCTAGCTAAGTTAGGGTAGACCTTAAACCTAGACAACTCCTAACTAGTTAGACTGTCCTCGAGAAGTATATTGCAGAATCTAACCACAAGTTAATGGGCCAAGTAGGGTCAATATTAGTGGGAGGTATCCGCGCATAAAAGTGACGAGCCTAATTAAGCCAAACTACCAGCCTTCGAGGTTTCGCCTCTCAATCCACAACCATTGACAGCGATTTCGCAAGAGTCAAATTCTAATCAACATCCCCCTAAGGTCAGTTTCCTATTGAGTCTGAGATGTCCCTAGGGCCAACGTCTACTCAGTTTTAGTTAGGCTTGGGTTAGTAAGTGAGGAGATTGTTTGTGGGATAAGAGAGGGTAATAACTTTCCCACCTTATCCTGTTTAGAGAACAAGCCCTTAAATCAATTTAATGCAATGTGTACATGTTATGAAAAGTAACATTTAAGCAATATAAACAATTCAAAAGTATTCCTATACTACATGCAACGCACATGTACCTATGCTCCAGCACTCTGCAACAGTAATGTAAAATGTAAACGAAATTAGACAAATGCCTAAATGCAAAGTCTAATTTTTTTAGAATTTAACAAATATCAATTTACTGTTGAGGCTAGAAAGTATGTACAGTGAGTTAAATAAGAAATTAAATAGCTATAGAAACTTTACTTTGTAATTCAACCAACCTGCAAAAAATATATGTTAGTAGTTCACTCAGATTGTCGCGGGAATGCAACAAATCTTAGGGCTTCTAGGCTCTGTTTTCTTGAGCAGAGTCCCAGGCCACTATAAACAAAATTGTACAAAATTGTCCAATGCAGCAAAATTGTCCTTGTTGTTAAACCTGTACTTCAAGAATAGAGAAGAAAGTTAATCAATAAGTAAACAAAAAAAGAGTAACTTACCGTCCCTCCCCGGCAACGACACTAAAAATTAATTCAGTCTTGACCTGCATACAGAAAAATACAGATTTTCAGAATTGAAAATAGATAGTGCTAGGTACTCAATGCTACCGCGATTGCAAGTGGCTATGCGGGTCGTGATCCCAAGGAGGGACTAGCGATGAAAGCTTTTATTAAGTTCTCTTTTAGTATACTAAAAATGGTTAAAATTCTTCTCTTGTTCTTTAAAAGAAAAGAAAATTAAGTTATGTTAAATTGTGAAAGTGGTTGGTTAGAGTAGATGAAGAAAATAGGAAATAAATGTATACAAAGAAATTAAAAAGAGAAAATAAAAAAGTTGGGAGATGGTGGTGATCTAAACTAAAGGATTTAAAGAAAGGACGAAAACCTAAAAGAAATACTTACCTTCGTTGGTTGATGACTTACCTTGGATCGTTAGCACGCTTACCTTACCTCGGAGATGATTAACGCATAATCTATAAGATCAAACTCAGTTCCATTCGTATTTCATCATCAAGATGAATAAGAATGAAATGATACAGAATCTTGAGGAGGAGATCATCATCATGAAATATCGGTGGCAAGCACACAACAAGGTTATACTGATGCTACTAGATTTGCTTGGATATTCATCTGAAATATCTAGAGGAGGAAAAGTAGAAAAGTGAAGAAGAATATGAAAACAAAGAAGAACATAAAAACATTCATACCTTTATATAGAAATGATGAAAGAAAAGAAGAGGCTACATTGGTGTCACTCTCAACATAAATCTCTCTATCTTACTTACATGAATCAGAGTCTACCTATTCATAAAAGGAAATAAAAGTTACATGAAAAGAAAAATAAAAATCTAGACTAAACTAGAATGAAACTAGCCTCAGAATCCTTCTCTACCTAATTGTCCCCTGTACACTGAGAAATCTCAGTATTTATAGGAAAAAACCAAAAGGGGAAAGGAATATGCAGATAAAGGGAACAAATGCTCCCCATGATTCATCAAGATTGCCTTGGAAACGCGATTTTTCCCACATTTTCGTGGCCAGGGTTTAGACAGGTGGCCACACCTGGGGGCGCAGATCCCAGATTTTGTGATTATCTTTTATCTTCTACTGGATTTTCAGTTTGGGTTTTGGATTTTGATGATTCTCCTTTTTATCTTCAGCTTAACGATTTCATTCACCAAAATCAGAATTTAACCAACTTGATTTGGGATCATCTTTTTCTAACCAAATAGATCTAGTTAAATCAGACTTTAACTGGTATTTATTTGATTTTATCCTCTTTCTCCCCATGATTATCTTCTACAAAATAAACATTTAAGATAAGAAAATTCGCAGACTTATTACACGATAAATAGGAGTGTAATGAAAAGAATGCAAAATACGTGTACGATCACACCCCCACATCTATGTTTCACTCTTCCTCGAGCAAAATTACAAAAGTAAACCAAAGAAATTATTAGACCACTTTCACAGGTCACGCGATTGTACTGAGCATGTGCAACAAGCAATTAAATCTCTGGGTTACCCCTAGAGGACGAGTTTTATCTCGTGAGGTCTTTTAGTTGATTACACTCGCAAAATCCATAAAGAAAGAGAAACAAAGTGTTAGTATTTTTGAAAAGCATTTTGAAGAGGAGAGAAAATATTTGAATTATTATTTTAAGAGTTCAAGTAATCTATAAGTTGTAGGAAAACTGATTTTTCATTTCTAAACTTAGTCTCCGTTCAAAAACTTGTTATCAATTAAGTTAATGAGTCAAACTGTATTTTTCATCTAGTCTATTATTTTACCCTAAATCATATGCACCTTTGTGACCATGAAATTTTGACTAAGGGTTCTTTAACTCTAACTCTTATGCCTTATTTTGTCCTTTTATATATATATTTGATGGTATTATTCTTTAGTTCTATTTGGCTTTCTAATCTGCCCATGTAACAAGCTTTCGTCGGTGACTCCCAAACCAAATGATCTTAGGGCACCGGGTGAGAAAACACCCAAGGACTTAAGGACTCGAGCAAATAAGGCCACAAAACTAAGGATTTTATTATATGGACCACTTTAGGCGTGAATACTTATGCTTTATAAGGCACAATTACCCAGCTTAATCAGAAATTTTTTTGATATTATATATATATATATATATATATATATATATATATATATATATATATTATATATATATTATAAGGCATAAGAATCTTCGTTTTTGAACCCCAAGTGTGTAAGTGTATAAAGCATGAATATTTCATCAAGGTAAAAATCAAGATTAATTACTTTTTCAAGTTTTCTTCTTAACCTAGAAATCAAGCAAATAATCTTGTTTTAACCAAGTTTACGAAATCCTAATTATGATTTTTCTATTCCTTAAAATTACTTAATTTCGTACAGAAAATAGGTCAAAATATTGTTTCTATTTCAAATTTTTTTAAAAAAGGAAAATTTTATTTTTTAAATAAAAAGAAAATCTATGTTACGTTAGAACCCTTCCCCCACACTTATCTCATACATTATCCTCAATGTATGAATGATTGTATAAATGCATGAAAAGAAGAGAGGGAAGGAAAGTATTACCTTAAGGTGGTGGCTGATGGTGGTCGGAGTGGGTCCAGCATTGCTAGCCAATCAAAAAAAAATGTAATGGTTAGTGGAACCCACCTTTATTGATCTCTTTTCTATGTACATAATTACAATCCCTAATACGAATAGGATCATGAAAGATCCTATCATGAAACTTATTTCTTTTACATGATTAGTCTTGAAAAATCATCACGGAGTCATCATGGTCTATACCTATGTCCAACAAAAGAATGTGACTTCGTGGAACGGTTGACTTGGATTTAAGAGTGATAGGTTCGAGAACCAATACTGACAGAGAAAAATTAACTTTAGGTTCGAGTGTCGTTTTGATTCAAGAGTTGAGTCCAAATCAAAGAATTGAAATTCACATTCTTTTCCCTCAATGGAATGTGACTATCAAAATTTGGTGATTCAATTTCCAGATCTATAGGTACGGGAATAAATATTGACTCTGAAAATTGGTCCAAATTGGGTAATGATACCAGAGTCAACATCGATTCAAAAATGAAAATTGACTCACAAGGTTGGGGACCATGGTCAAATTCACATTCAAGTTCACTCCATTGAATAAAAAACTTGGCAATTTGTCTAAGGTTTGGAATTGGTCAAGTTCAAGTTTGTGTAATGAAATTGACTCTTGGTTCCTATCAATATGGCTAAAGCAATCAGGAATGGTCGAACATGTATTAGGTAGAGTTTTCTCATTCCTTTGTTTCATTATGTTGAGCAAACGACTCATTTGTGCTTGTAGCCTATTGACAGATTGGTTAAAATTATTTTTGGTCTGAATTAGGTTTTTTATATTCCTATCCGAGTCCATAAGTTCTTCTTCTTATTGTGGGATATGCAACAAGAAGTAAGGATCTTGGATTTGGGAGTCTTGTGTGAATTGTGAGTCCATCAGTTTTAGCTTTTGTTCTTGGGACTCAATCATGGCTTCTATACTTTTCATAGTCTTAGATTTTTCTTCTATTGGTTGATCATGACTAGGAAAATTATTGGTTGAATGTTGGAATGGTGGTTGACAATATGACTCGGGGGAGTTATATCCCCATTGACTCTATGAAGAATAGTGATGATTATTCTAATATTGTTCATAGTATTAGGACTGGGGCATGTATTGATTCAGATAAGACCAATCTCGCACACTTGGTTGGTTAAGTTATGATATGCCGGGTTGGTAATATTCAAGTCGAAAGAGGTCGGGGTGTAATATGGATTATCATTAAAATTGGAAAAAAATTTGTTATAAGCCATATCACATAAGAAACATCAAAAACAAACAAAAAAAATAACAAATAAATAAAAGAGAATAATCTAGCTAAGTTAGGGTAGACCTTAACCTAGACAACTCCTAACTAGTTAGACTGTCCTTGAGGAGTATATTACAGAATCTAACCACAAGTTAATAGGCCAAGTAGGGTCAAGATTGGTGGAAAGTATCCGCGCTTAAAAGTGACGAGCCTAATTAAGCCAAACTACCAGCCTTCGAGGTTTCACCTCTCAATCCACAACCTTTGACATCGATTTGGCAAGAGTCAAATTCTAATCAACTTTCCCCTTAGGTCAGTTTCCTATTGAGTCTGAGATGTCCCTAGGGCCAACGTCTACTCAGTTTTAGTTAGGCTTGGGTTAGTAATGAGGAGATTGTTTGTGGGATAAGTGAGGGTAATAACTTTCCCACCTTATCATGTTCAGAGGACAAGCCCTTAAATCAATTTAATGCAATGTGTACATGTTATGAAAAGCAGCATTTAAGCAATATAAACAATTCAAAAGTATTCCTATACTACATTCAACGCACATGTATCTATGCTTCAGCACTCTCCAACTATAATGTAAAATGTAAACAAAATTAGACAAATGCCTAAGTGCAAAGTCTAAACCTTTTTTAGCATTTAACAAATATCAATTTACTGTTGACGTTAGAAAGTATGTACAGTGAGTTAAATAAAAAAATAAATAGCTGTAGAAACTTTACCTTGCAATTCAACCAACCTGCAAAAAATACAGGTTAGTAGTTTACTCAGATTGCCGTGGGAATGCAACAAATCTGAGGGCTTCTGGGCTCTGCTTTCTTGAACAGAGTCCCAGGCCACTGTAAACAAAATTATCTAATGCAGCAAAATTGTCCTTGTTGTTAAACCTGTACATCAAGAATAGAGAAAATAGTTAATCAATAAGTAAACAAAAAAGAGTTACTTACCGTCCCTCCCCGGCAACGGCACCAAAAATTGATTGAGTCTTGACCTGCACACAGAAAAATACAGATTTTCAGAATTGATAATAGATAGCGCTAAGTACTCAATGCTACCGCGATTGCAAGTGGCTATGCGGGTCATGATCTACAAGGAGGGACTAGCGATGGAAGCTTTTAGTAAGTTCTCTTTTAGTACACTTAAAATGGTTAAAGTTCTTCTCTTGTTCTTTAAAAGAAAAGAGAAATAAGTTATGTTAAATTGTGAAAGTGATTGGTTAGAGTTGATGGAGAAAATAGAAAATAAATGTATACAAAGAAATTAAAAAGAGTAAATAAAAAGTTAGGAGATGGTGGTGATCTAAACTAAAGGATTTAAAGAAAGAACGAAAACCTAAAAGAAATAGTTAGCTTTTTTGGCTGATGACTTACCTTTGATCGTTGGCACATTTACCATATTTCGGAGGTGATCAATGCATAATCCATATGATCCAACTCAGTCCCCATTCACATTACATCATCAAGATGAACATGAATGAAATGATAAAAAATCTTGAGGAGGAGATCATCATCATGAAATATCGGTGGCAAACACACAACAAGGCTATACCAATGCTACTAGATTCGCTTGGATACTCATCAAATATCAAAAGAGGAAAAGTAGAAAAGAGAAGAAGAACATGAAAACAAAAAAGAACATAAATAAATTCATACCTTTATATAAAAATGATGAAAGAAAGGAGGAGGTTACATCGGTGTCACTCTCAACATAAATCTCTTTCTCTCTTACTTACATGAATCAGAGTCTAACCTATGCTTACAAAGAAATTAAAGTTACATGAAAAGAAAAGTAAAAATCTAAACTAAAACTAGAATGAAACTAGCCAAAGAATCCTTCTCCACCTAATCGGTCCCTGTACACTGAGAAATTCCAGTATTTTTAGGCAAAAACCAAAAAGGGAGACGAGTATAAAGATAAGAGGAGAAAAATGCTTCCCTTGATTCATTAAGATTTCCATAGAAATGCGGCTTTTGCCGTGTTTCTACGACTAGGGTGTGGCAAAATGGCCACACCTGGGGGGCACAGATTCCAGATTTCACGATTCTCTTTTATCTTCTACTGGATTTTCAGTTTGGGTTCTGAATTTTGACGATTCTCCTTTTTATCTTCGGCTTACCGATTTGATTCACCAAAATTTGAATTTAACTAACTGGATTTGGGATCATCCTCCTCTAACCAAATAGATATAGTTAAATCTGACTTTATCTAGTATTTATTTGATTTTATCCTCTTTCTCCCCATGATTGATTATCTTCTGCGAAATAGACATTTAAGATAAGGAAACTAGCAGATATTTTACACGATAAATGTAGGAGCGTAATGAAAAGAATGCAAAATAAGTGTATGATCAGATTTATTCTAGTGAACCTTAATAAGAGAGTTACAAAGAGGATATTCATATTGCATCACAGGCAAAAAAGTATTTTACATCACAGATCCTGCTGATTAAAAGTGGTCTATTGTTCTCTCGATGAAGGCAAAAATTACACCTGATGGTGACGATATGAACAATACTGAGGATAATATTGATGATATTCCCTTTTTCTCTGTCGGATTACCACGAGAGGATAATAGTGAGGGTAATGATTAGAATGATAACATCGAAGACGAGTTGTACATACGAGAATATCATTTTGAAAGAATATTTGTGAAGAAAAGTTATAAAAAATAGAAAAATTAAAGATATAAAGGTATATTCATTTATTTGTTCAATAGTTTGCATAATTTGTCTATTTATTTAAAAAATTATTGTTTCTTGCAAATTATGCTTATGATGAGATTTTAACAAATTGTGTTTATGTTCCTTAATAGGCAATGGATCCAGAGCAGTGGAAGTATGACAAAGAAGAGGACTCGAGGCCTTACTAAGATGGGTGATCTCATCTTAGTAAGGAATTAGGAAAAGAAAATTTGGTGGGGTTCAATGAGAAGATTCAACAAATTGGAAAATTTAAAAAAAATTGATGAGTTACCTTGGAAGTGTGGCTCATCATTATGTCCCTATTGATATCCTCGATTGGCGCAAGATTCCTGAAGAGCTCAAGAATAAGATCTGAGAAGATATTTCTGTAAGTAAATTCAAAATAATTTAATTTTCTATATAAACACACACACACTCCCCCCCAACCACCATCAGACTTCAAGCATATATGGCACACACACACATCAAGCATGGCACACATGTACACATGGAAATCAGCACCACGCGCCCCACCATCAAGCATATATGACGCACACACATCAAGCATGACACACACAACCCCCCACCACCATCGCACTTCAAGCTTATGTGGTACACACACATCAAGCATGGCACACACACACCCCACCACCATCAAACATATTTGGTGCACACACATTAAGCATATATGACATACACACACACACATGTACACCAGCCACCATCACCACCTCTACCACACTAACACATCAAGCATGGCATATACACACACACGCACACATGAAGCTTGACACCAACACACACGCCCACTACACATTAATATTTTTTGTGATATATTGCAGACTATATACGAATTGGATCAGGGGTACCATCATTTTTTACTAATTTATGCCAGAAAATTGTGGAGGCAATTTGAAAATAAGTTGACAAGAGAGTACATAAATGAAGGTAAAACAGAAACCCCTTCGGACTATGATTGCATTGATGATGAAGTGTGGGATCGGTTCGTATTTCAGCTTAGTACTATAGAATTTCAGGTTAATACAACATAACTAAGAAGTGTTTAATAATTAAATATCTTGTTTGAAATTTTAATGCTTACTTAATAATTATTTTTTAATAGGCTTAAGTCAAAAGAATAAAGATATTCAGGATTTCAATATCTATCCCCACACACAATCTCACAAAGGATATGCCCAACTTGAACAAGAACTGGTAAGAAAAATTTTTATGTGTTGATTTTTATTCTTTAAATATTCTTTTGTGAATTATTACTTATATATTTGCTATATGTTCTGTACAACAGATATCCCAGAGATCAGTTAAGGATGATTCATCTGTATCCTCCATTCCCTGACATGAGTTATAGGTTAAAGTTAGGGTCAGAAAAAATGGTTTATACATAAATGTCGAAAGTCAAGTTGTTACAAGTGAAATTGTAAGTGTTTAATTTACAACAAAATTGTCATAACTGTTTTCTCTTATTTAAAACTAATACAAGTGTTTCTCTTCAAATTTTTTGTAGGACCGTCTTTCTCAATCAGCATTTCCGGGAGACATTAATCCATCTGGGAAGAATGATATTCGTTCCATGGCATTGGGAAAGCCCGAGCACCCTGGTCATGTTCCAAGTGCCGGATATGGGGCTACTATGTTCAACTACTTTCATACTTCTCGCCAACACTGCTAAGGTATTACAGACGAAGATGTTCCTAGATTGGTGGAAGTCAAACTTCAAGAAGAAAAAAATTCAAGAAGAAGAATAGAAGGCGAGAAGAATAATATAGGAGGCGAGAAGATGATTTTAGAGCTTCCTTCATGTCTGAAATTGAAAAAATATGGCGGGAATTCCAAATGAATACTAATCTGCTGAGCTATCTGCCACCCCCATTATACGCCACAGAGCGACAATGGAAGTTGTACAATTTTAAAGGATTTATTCGAGATTCCAGAGATAATCATATTTAATATTTATACAAACACACACATGTACACACACACATATACACATACATACTTACATGCTTATTTGTCATGCTTATTCTATGGTTGTTTCAGGGTGATTTTATTCTAGTTGATTTGGCAATTAAAGATGAAAATCGTGTTGTGGCATACAGATGAGATTTTAACACCAGTGATGATCAAATCATTCACACTGGACCAATTGGATCTGATAACATAAGAGCGAGTATTGTGGATCCATCGGATATGGATGCTCTTCTACCAATTCCACGTAGTGAGATGACAACCGTCCATGATGCTATTGGTAGTTTCGTGTTATGGCCTAAGAAACTTATCACTTTGGATACATGAGTATGTTTATTATAATTAAGTCACAGCTCTAAGTTTTAAATTAAATATGCACAATTTTATTTGGCCATTATATCATGACAGGAAAAGGTTAAAGGAAGGAGGCGGTACAGGCTGTGACCCACGGAGCTTGGAGACATTTGCAGAGTCAATCAATCAGCCAGTGACTACTTCGCCAGATAGAAAACTTTGCGAAAGTGGCTGCATATGCACGAGGTATGGGAGAGTGATCCATCATCATAGTACCCATGAATGTAGAGCCTTTTTCAGCTGAAATTGCCATATACCTCGAGCATAACAGCCTCGAGAGGTTCATAGGCCGCCAGAGATAAGCGCGGCATGTATCTGTTTGTACATGAAGTGAGTAATTAATGTATGTTTTTTCAATTAATAAACTAGTAACTGTTTTATATTTAACCCATCTTGGTAATTTCTTATAATTTTAGGTACTTATATGATTGGTGTGTGGACACGGGCTTGAGTCACTTGTATGATTTTATTTGTTCATACCATATAGCACTTGTGGCTAGCCATGTAGATGAAACATAGTTGAAGGCTCGGTATGTCATGGATACATTGCAAAGAGGTGGACATGCCAGCCAGTTATATTTTGCATCATATAATAGGGTTAAGCATTGATATTATAATAATAAAATTTAACAGTCATACACATTTAATTTAATTTATCATATATGAATTTATCTTGTAGTGGCCATTGGACTCTATGCGTGATTGACATGAGCTCTTCTCTTATATACTAGTTGGACTCGTTGGGGGGCGAAGTGTGAAAAGATATCAAAAAAGCAATTGATTTGTGAGTATTTAATCTTGTTTATATTTATAAATGCATCAAATACTTCTAAAATATTTAATAATAATGTTGTTTATTTTCTGTAATTTTTGAATAGGGTGCACACTATGATGAATCCAAGATGACGGGGTAGACTTACTTCATGGAAGAGGATTCAGATAATTATTTCAGTAATCGATGAAATTTTTTAAGTTTTAACCTTTGATTAACTCATATATTTTAATTCTTGTAGTGTCCCCGTCAACCAGATTCCATTGTGTGTGGATATTATATTATGTTATTTATGTGTCAAATCATTATTTTGCAAATTAATCCTATTCCAAGAAAGGTATAATCTTTTGAACTTTTGAAAATTTATACATTTTTGTTAGTTTTTACTATTAACATAAATAAAAATTAAATATGTTTACAGTTTGATGAAAATAAAATGGCAAATACAGATGTGGAATTGTTGGAAGTTCAGGAAGAGTGGGCGACTTATTTACTGTAGTGTGTTGATGGTAATTTAGTAATTTTTGGGGAAATCTTGTACAATTTTTTGGAAATCTTGTAATTTTGTAATTTTTTGGGAAATCTTGTACAAAATAGCGTTTTGTCATGTATTGTGTTAAATTATTCTTATTCTGATTATATATGTGTGTGTGGATTGATTGGCTGGATTAATTATGTGTTAGATGATATATATGTATGTGTGGGATTTTGTTATTGAGTACTCTGTCTGTTTGGTTGGCTGCAATTTATTTTTGATATGATTCTATTTGATATATATATGCTAATATACATCTGGTTGGTTGGTGTTGCAATCTGTGTATTATCTGTGCTACAATCTGTGTGTTGTCGTTTCTATTTGATATGTACAAAAAGTTTTAATTTATTATTTAAAAAATAAATTATATATAAGATGTCAGTTTAAAACTGACGTCTATTTTATATTTACATGCCGGTTACTTACTGAACCAACGTCTATTATCATTTCAACATCGATTATGTTAATAACCGACGTGTAAAATTAACTATGTACCAGATTTTACAATAATTATCCATGTCGGTTCTTTCCGAAACCAACGTGGATAGTTCCTTTTCTCAGTGAAGTTTGACGCCGGATTTTTCAATAACCGATGTGGAAAGTTAAATTTTGTATGTCGGTTTTTTTTAGAACCTACGTGAAAAACATAAATTTCAACATCCCTTAAAAATCGACATGGAAAGTTGAAGACTATAGACATCGGCCGGATAGACGTCGGATGCTATTTATTTTTTCTGCTATTTTTTTAACGTCGGTTCTTAGCCAACGTGAAATCCCTTTTGAACTTGCCAATGTTCTTGAAATTCCTTTTGGTGGACTTGGTCATACCAAAACCACTCTTTAAAACTCCATTTATTCTGATGGTTGATTGGTACACAATGTTGCATATTTTACCACATAATCCCCATGCATATTGCAAATAAATATATGATTTTTACTCATCTTCTCTATATATTTGCAGGTTCACACTCTAATGGAGAGATAGCCCAATAATCACTTTAATTAGCAATAATTAAAGGGATTAAATCCAAGATTAAGATAAAGCCCAAATTTGAAATCAGAATCCAGAGAGATCCGCGTAACAACTGAAGATTCTAGAAGGCCACGTGGATAACAACCTCGTAACAAACTTGTAACAAAAATTTGGGATCCAACGGCCACAAAAGTGCCGCGCCTTACCGCGGATCCACCGCAAAATCTGGGCCATTCAATCCCAGATTTTGGCCACCTGTTCGTCTTCTGGAGAGTTCTCTCTGTGCCTATAAATACTGCATTTGGACCTGCGAGCAAAAACTGAATGGAGAAGAGAGGAGAAATTGTTAGTTGTTGTAATTTTCATAGGTTTTTCTCTAGGTTTAGTTCTTTAGTCCCTCTTCTTCTTCCCTAGACACTTTGTAAAAGAGAGAGATTGTGAGAGAGAGAGAGCTTGTGTAATCAAGGTGTGACAACTTGAAGCAACAAGGATTCATCCATTCTCCTTCCTCTACTTGAGCTTGGTTCTAATTTACTTGCTTTCTTTAATTGCTTTCTTTACTTGCTTGCTTTAAATCCTTGCAATTTAATTCATGCTTTGTTTTACTTTTTCTAATGGCTTTTAGCTAATTCTTTCTCCATGTACTAGCTAACCACTAGCCTTGCCATCTTCACTAACTCATGAGTGATTGCTATAGTTCATCTTGCAAGTTGGATGGTCTTCTCTTCTCCGATGGGTTAAACCACCCTTCATCTACATGAGAAAGTAATTAGATCAACACGCAAGACGAAACCTACGCCGATGGAGTGACAACATGAGGCACGCCTTCACTATCACGGAGTTTAGTAAGTATTGGTAAGGTAGTAAGGTAAGCTAGTCATGGTTTGTTTTCTTCCATTTCATTCTTTCTAGTGTTAACACCAAATCCAATCTTGATTTCTTTCCACTTTCCATCATGAACATATTCATCCATTCTTTCATTTCTTGTTCCATGATTGTTTTATTCTATTAAGCATAGAAGACACTTCGTTTACATTTCTTCACTACGATTCGTAACGCTTCTATCGCTAGCTCTCCCTGAGAATCGACTCGGTATAGCCTTATGCTATAGCGGAGATAGGAAAGGATACATCGATACATTTACATACACCTTTCTCGTCTAATCAATTTTTGGCGCCGTTGCCGGGGAGAGCAATGGATTTTCTTTAAAGTGAAGAACTAAACGAATCTTCTTCTCTGTTGCAGGTTACAGGTTGAAGAACAGGAAAATTTTCATTGCAGTAACATATAAGTGGACCTGGGCCTCTGCTCTCGAAAGCAGAGACCAGGATCCCTCCAAATTGCCGCAATTTCTGGGTTTTTGCCGCAGAATTGCGGCAAAGAGGAGATCACTACTTACAAATTTTCTGCAGGGGCTCTGATTCTGCAAAATACATCTGCTGCTATACTTGAATTCCTGTATTTTTCACCATATACCTGCTAATTTAATCAACAGTAAAAAAATTGTTTGTAATTGTTAAAAATTGTTTAGACACTTGCATTCTAGGCACGTGTCTTTCAATTCCTTTACTTTTACTGTTGAAGAGTGCTGGAGGCAAGGTACGTTTTGCATTGCATGTAGACTAGGAATCATCTCTTGCTTGATTTTCATGCTTTGAGTGAATTCTAGTTATATATTTTTGTACACTTGCACAATTCATTTTTAAGGGCATAACCCATAAATAAGATAAGGTGGGGGATTTCATTACCCTTTCCTTAGCCCAAAAACCACAATCCCAAGCACTCACTAACCCAGGCCTAATTTAATAAAAAAATAGACGTTGGCCCTAGGGACATCTCGGACTCATCTAGGAGATTATCCTAAGGGGGAAAAGTGTTAGAAATAGACTCTTGCAAAATCAGTGTCTAGGAAAGGGATTGAGGGCCGAAAGCCCGAAGGTTGCTGGTTACTTAATTAAGGAACGTCTCTGACGGAAAACCTCCCACCAACCTTGCCCTTTCCTGGCTGATTAGCTTGTGGTCAAAGTCTACACTAAACCTCCTGTGGACGATCTAATCAGTTAGGAGTCGTCTAGGTCTAGGTCAACCATTCTTTTGGCTTGGTTTTGATTTTTTTCTTTTCTTTTGTTTGTTGTTTGATTTTTCTTTTTTGTTTGTGATTTTTTGTGTGATATGGCATTCAACAATTCTTTCCATTCTAATAATAATCCATATTTCACACCATATTCGGATAATTCCAACCCGGTGTTTACAATATGCACCAACCACATACACCGGGTTGGCCTTATCCGAATCAATATGACCCATACCCCCCATCTAATAACTATGATTTCCATAATGATTTCAACTCTTCACAGAGTCAATGGGGATTCCAGTCCCCCGAGTTTAATTATCAACCTCCTTGTCCACAATATCCACCTAGTCCACAATATCCACAATATTCATTCTTCGATTCTGCTTCATATATTCCTTTTTCTGGACCTCCTATTGAAGAAAAATCTGAGTTCCAAAAGAGGATAGAAGCCAATCTACTAGAGGCAGAGCAACAACTTAAGACCAAATTAGCCTCTCCAATTCCACCACATTTTCAAGATACATACTCAGTTCCACCAGTCCAAAATAAAAGACCATCAATTTTGGAAATGAGTATGCGTGAGTCCAAACACAAATCCCAAAATCTGATGGACTCACAATTTTACCATCACTTCCAAGACAACACTTCATCTTTTCATCAAAACGATGAAGTCATCAATTATGGAAAGATGCTTGAAGACATGACTCATGCTCAAAATGCTAGAAATCGTGACATAGAGTTGATGATCCAAACTCTTCATTCTCATCCTATTTCTAATGTCACTAGCCACTCTATTAAAAAAGATGAGTCATGTAGTCTTGGAAATCCAGATTCAATTTCAGCACAATCACCTGAACTTGTCCAAAATTCTGACATTTTGGCAAGTTTTCCTTTTTCTGAAATTGAACTTGAATGTGAATATGATCCTGAAATTCCACTTGATGATTCAATTTTCCATCCTGATTCAATAATGACTCCGGTGTCTTCACCTGATTTCACTCCATTTCCCGAGTCAGTATTGGATCCAGTGCCTGTCCATTGTTAAATTGAATCACCAATCTCTTATGATGATCATATTGAACTTGACCAATTCCATACTTTTGAAAGTCCCATTGATAAATTGGCAAGTTCACATTTTTGTGGAATTGAACTACATGAGGAATGTGATCTTGAACCCCAACTTAGTGATTCACTTCTTTTTCCTGATTCAATAATGACTCCGGTAACTTTATCTGACTTTAATTTTTTCCCGGAGTCGACATTGGATCCTGTACCAATTCATAATGTAGTTGAATCATCCATCTTTGAGGATCATATTAAACTTGACCAATTCTACACTTCTGAAGATACTATTGACAAATTGGCAAGTTCCTCATGTATTGAACTACATATGGAATGTGACCTAGATTCTCACTATCTCTTTACTTCTGAAACTGATTGTACAATTCTATCGAAAGATGTTGACTTAAGTTTCGAAGAATTGTATGGTGATGAACTAGAATTTCTTAATATTGGAAGTAAAGAGATATCACCCATATTAGGTCACATCCCATTGTTGGAAAATGATTGTGGACTTGAGCTTCATTTTCTTGACTTGGACCAAATTCCTGAACTCACTTCGACTCCTGCACCTTCACTTGACTTCAGTCACCTTCCTGAGTCGGTATTAGTTCCTGTCATTCCTGAGTCCAAGTCAATAGTTCTATCATTTCATACACCACTTTGGGACAAGGTAGTTGACAAATTTGACTCAGAAATTTATTATGAAAAATGGAAATTAGATGGGGTCATGTACTTAATAAAAATCTTCCAAGGATTTATCTTTTTAGTGGGTCATATTCATGATATTTTTGGTAGGTTCCTCAAAACCCAAAATAAGAATGATTGGGCCATGTTTCGTGGACCAATCAGACCACCACCGGAACCACCACCTTAAGGTAATTATTTCCTTCCCTCTTCATTTTTGTTTCATGCATACATATATCACGATGCATTGAGGACAATGCATGAAATAAGTGTGGGGGAGGGTTTACTAACATAGAGTTTTTAGATTTTCTTTCTTTTACACTTTAGATTTTCTTTCTTTTACACTTCTTTTAGAAATAATAAAAAAAAAAAACTTTTTGAAATAAGAGACAAAGTTTAGATCTATTTTTAAGAAAATTAAGATGTATCTTAGAAATTAAGAAAGCCTTAATTATGACATCTTAAACCTAGTTGAAATAATAGATCTTGTTTGAAATTATAGGCTAAGTAAGAAAAATTGGTGAGATATTTTTATCTTGAATTTTTTGCCTTAGATTGTATGCACTTCACACTTACACCTTTTTGGGATGGAGACAAAGACCTAAAATGCCATAAAAAAAAAAAAAAAAATAATAAAACATCACTTATTAAGCTGGATAATTATGCCTCAAGAAGCATGGTTATTCACGCCTAACGGTGAAAAACATCACTCATTAAGCTGGAGAATTATGCCTCAAGAAGCATAATTATTCACGCCTAACGGTGATCAAAATAAATAATCCCCCTTAGTTATGTGGCCTTTTTTTTTTACTCGAGACCTTAAACCCGAGGGATGTTTTCTCATCTGGTGCCCTAAGACCGTCTGGTTTGGGAGTCATCGGTTAAAGGCTCGCTACAAGGGTAAACTAGAAAGCCTAGACTAAGGGAAGAAAAATAATATATATATATATATATATATATATATATATATATATATATATATATATATATATATATATATATATATATATATAAATGGCTTGATGGTTGGAGTTGAAATCCCAGAAATCTTCACGAGCATGGTGTGCATATTATCTAGGTTTTATGAAAGATAAAATATTCAATCCAATTTTGAATTCTTACCTTAATTGAAAACAAGATCTTGCATGGATACTAAGTTTAAGAAAGAATAATTATAGGTGGACTTATGACCTAAGATCACTTATATTTTTGCAAAAATAGTTCGAAAACATGTCTCTCTTTCAAAATGGATTTTCAAAACACTAACATTTGTCTTCTTTCTTTATGGATTTTGTGGGTGTAATCCGCTGAAAACCCTCAGGAGACAACACTCCTCCTCTAGGGTAACCTAGAGGTTTAACGGCTTGTTGCACACGCTCAGTGCAATCGCGTCACCTGCGAAAGTGGTGTAATAAAATTGGTAGTTAGGATTTTCTTTTCTTTTTCTTTGGTTTGCTCGGGACGAGCAAAAGAATAAGTGTGGGGGTGTGATTGGTACACAATGTTGCATATTTTACCACATAATCCCCATGCATATTGCAAATAAATATATGATTTTTACTCATCTTCTCTATATATTTGCAGGTTCACACTCTAATGGAGAGATAGCCCAATAATCACTTTAATTAGAAATAATTAAAGGGATTAAATCCAAGATTAAGATAAAGCCCAAATTTGAAATCAGAATCCAGAGAGATCCGCGTAACAACTGAAGATTCTAGAAGGCCACGTGGATAACAACCTCGTAACAAACTTGTAACAAAAATTTGGGATCCAACGGCCACAAAAGTGCCGCGCCTTGCCGCGGATCCACCGCAAAATCTGGGCCATTCAATCCCAGATTTTGGCCACCTGTTCGTCTTCTGGAGAGTTCTCTCTGTGCCTATAAATACTGCATTTGGACCTGCGAGCAAAAACTGAATGGAGAAGAGAGGAGAAATTGTTAGTTGTTGTAATTTTCATAGGTTTTTCTCTAGGTTTAGTTCTTTAGTCCCTCTTCTTCTTCCCTAGACACTTTGTAAAAGAGAGAGATTGTGAGAGAGAGAGCTTGTGTAATCAAGGTGTGACAACTTGAAGCAACAAGGATTCATCCATTCTCCTTCCTCTACTTGAGCTTGGTTCTAGTTTACTTGCTTTCTTTAATTGCTTTCTTTACTTGCTTGCTTTAAATCCTTGCAATTTAATTCATGCTTTGTTTTACTTTTTCTAATGGCTTTTAGCTAATTCTTTCTCCATGTACTAGCTAACCACTAGCCTTGCCATCTTCACTAACTCATGAGTGATTGCTATAGTTCATCTTGCAAGTTGGATGGTCTTCTCTTCTCCGATGGGTTAAACCACCCTTCATCTACATGAGAAAGTAATTAGATCAACACGCAAGACGAAACCTACGCCGATGGAGTGACAACATGAGGCACGCCTTCACTATCACGGAGTTTAGTAAGTATTGGTAAGGTAGTAAGGTAAGCTAGTCATGGTTTGTTTTCTTCCATTTCATTCTTTCTAGTGTTAACACCAAATCCAATCTTGATTTCTTTCCACTTTCCATCATGAACATATTCATCCATTCTTTCATTTCTTGTTCCATGATTGTTTTATTCTATTAAGCATAGAAGACACTTCGTTTACATTTCTTCACTACGATTCGTAACGCTTCTATCGCTAGCTCTCCCTGAGAATCGACTCGGTATAGCCTTATGCTATAGCGGAGATAGGAAAGGATACATCGATACATTTACATACACCTTTCTTGTCTAATCAATGGTCAATCCATAGAGTCTGCATCTGCTTTGATTCATGGTGGCAACAACCCAGGCTTGAAAACTAATAAGAATGTTGTTCACTTTACTCCCTTCTGTCAGATTCCAGCTAAAATTATCATGCATAACATCGTACCCCAAACCGGTAAGTTTAGAAAAGCTAGAGGAAGTATCAGTATCACAAGTCTTATATTGTATTCTCACATCCCAACCTGTAAATCTTCCTCTTATGATTTTCAATATCATGACTGTGGGTAACATTGCATATCATAGTCTTCCTTTTGGTATGGTGCTTACTTAACTATTTAGTCATTGGCATATTGATATTCAAGTGGAATCATTCTTATCCTCTCCCGAACCTCTTGGTGCATCTTTCTTCATAGGAAGATCAGTCACCTCAGCCAACATTCTGTTGCTCAGTCTTCAACTCAACCTGAGCAATCCTTTCATGTGCCTCCTCCTCCTCCATCTCAATCAGTTTCAGATCCTTATTCTCTTCTCTTAGAGAAATTGGATCATTTGGCTCTTGCTCAATGTAGATTTCAAGATGACTGATGTGCGAATTCGAATGGCAAGTGTACCAATCGTTAACAAGTAATATGGAGTGAATAGAGTATCGTCCCACGAGGATTATTGTTAAAGTACCAACTTAATATTTTCTAGTTCTATTTGAATAATCAATTTAGTTGGAAGATGTTGTAACTAAACTATTACTAAAAAGGTTTGTTTTAATTATGAAAAGAACTAGGGTAATGAATGTGATAATTGTAATAAGATAAAATATTATACTTATGCTAATTCATCCTATTTATGCTAACAATCAGAATTCCTTATCCTAATCAGTACTTTCTCTCGAATAATACCAATTCTATCTTCTAAATCTAGAATTTATAATCTATCGATCTAGTAGATTGCTAGTCAGAAGATGCATTAAGTATAATGGATATTCCTATTTAACTGCATAACTCTTACTTCTCGACGTCTCGAGTTATGGTTGTTAATCCTAGAAGGTATTGCTAGGTTATCTCCTCTCAGACTCTAACCTAACCTTCTGATCAATTATGTGCACCAATTGTAACAATAAAGCACAAGATTTAACAACTTAGTTTATAAAAGATTTAAACTTTATAAAATACATAGAAGAATTTGTACAAAATATAATCTTTAACCCTCAATACAATCCCTACATCATGCCCTTAATTATGGAAAATTAGTTCATAATTATCAAAATAAAAAAAACATTATAATATTGAAAGAGATCATGGAATAGAATAAATTAAAAGAAAAGTAAAAGAAAGGTAAGAGAGCACCAATAAAAATAAATCCTTGAAGACTTTCCTGCTGAATGTACTCCGAGAATTAATAGCTAACAGTAGAATTTCATTGATTTTCGCTCAAAATAAAAGAGATAATGAAAATTGTATATATTACAGGAGGCTTGGCGGCGTTTATATAGAACAAAGAGCAGTAGAACCCTAGTCAAATATAAAAATCTAGCTTTCTTAATTTACACAAATTTCTGGGAAAATTCTATCCATAAGCACTGCCATAGTTCGGCCAACTGGCTGAAAATTCGGCTGGCTGGCCAAACTTCTTGCTATATTAGCGCTTCGCTTTTGACTCGTGTTGACCTCTGGGTTGGTGATTGGTCACTAATGTTGCACATTTATTATCATATTTCCATACTTATTATAGAATAAAATCTGCTTTGTCCTAATTAAATGTTTAATTTATTTGCAGGCCCATTCCTTAAGGAGATGAAGAGAAACAAGCCCAAAAGCCCACCAAATTCTGATTAATTCAGAATAAATTTGAAATGAAGAAATCAGGGCAAAATCTTGGCATATAAGGAAGGTTTAGAAGAATCCTCCTTGAATCAAGATGAAGAAATCAGGGCAAAATCTTGGCATATAAGGAAGGTTGAGAAGAATCCTCCCTGTGGGCAAAATCTTGGTATATAAGGAAGGTTGAGAAGAATCCTCCCTAAATCAAGGCAAAATCTTGGCATATAAGGAAGGTTGAGAAGAATCCTCCCTGAATCAAGCACAATCAAAGGCTGTTTTGTCAACTTTTGAAGAAAAAAACAAGAAAATCAGAAGAAGATACGGGAAATACATCAGACCAGGAGATTCCCCCAATCTTCCTGGGATCTTCTCCTTTAGGTTTTTTGCCTATAAATACTGGTTTTAGCTGAGCAGGGAGAAGGAGGCAGATTAGGATTTAGCCTAGTTTTCATTCTTTGTAGTTTAGGTTTTTCTTTTCTTTTTATGTAATTTGTATGTAACTTAGGGTAGAAGAAGATTCATGTAAGTAAGAGAGAGAGGCTGATGTTGAGAGTGACACCGACGATGTACCCTCCTCCTTTCTTCCATTGTCTCTGCAATTAATAAAGGTAAAAGTTCTTTTTATGTTCGTATTTTCTTTTGTTTTGTCTTCCTCTTCTACTTTACCTTGGTTGTTGTTATTGAGTTTACAAGTGAATTCCAAAGCAAGTATAACTAAGCTACGTGAGAGCCAGCGATAGTTCATGAAGACGTTCTCCTCCTCCAAGATCCGCATCACTTCGTTCTTGCTAGGCTTGACGATATAATGTGCACGGGGACTGAGCTCGAGCTTATGATCTATGCGTTGAACGCCTCCGAAGCAAAGGTAAAACATTCAACGGTTTTCAGGTTGGTCATCACTCAACCTAGGTAAGTATTTCTTCATCTTCTTTCCTTTCTTTCATTTGTGTAAATTATATCACCACCGCTTCCAACTCTTTTTCCTCCACTTCATTTGTACATATTCGCTTCATTGTTTTCTGATTTTTCCACCTTCTTCATCTCTCATTTTCTCTCTAATTTTAACATAATTCTTTTTTTTCATTTTCACTTCTTAAAAATAGAGAAGAACTCTCGCTTTTCTTCTTAACGATTTCAATAAAGAACCGTAAAGCTTCCATCGCAAACCCTCCTTGTGGATCACGACCCGCATAGCCACTTGCTATAGCGGAAGAATTGAGCACTTGTACATTTTTATTATAAGATCTGAAATTTCGTATTTTTGTGCAGGTTTTGCCTCAATCAAATTTTGGCGCCGTTGCCGGGGAGGGTAACATTTTTTTTTATTGAAATCTGATTTTTTTTGAAAAAATTTTTTAGAACTAAACGAATGTTCTTCTCTGTTGCAGGTTAAGGGCAAGCAAAATAGGGAATTACAGTTGCAGTAACATATAAGTGGCCTTGGGCCTCTGCTCTAGAAAGCAGAGACCAAGTGCCCTCTGCTTTGCCGCGAATCCGCGGCTAACGCCGACGGCAAAAAGGAGTGGACTACTAACAGGTTTTTGCAGGGCAGCTTGCTTTGCAAATTTTAGTTTTCTGCAACTTTAGCTTTTCTTATATGCCATCACATAAGCCTGCTAATAATCAACAGTAAAACGTTTGTTGCAAAAGTTAAAAATTGATTAGACATTTGCATTTTAGGCACGTCTCTTTTCAATTCCTTTATTTTTACTGTTGAAGAGTGCTGGAGCAAGGTACGTATGCATTGCATTTAGCATAGGACTCACTTCTTGGTTGATTTATATCGCTTTGAGTGAATCTTACATATCTTGTACACTTGCACAAAATTATCTTAAGGGCACTAACCCATAACAAGATAAGGTGGGGATTTAATCACCCTTCCTTAGCCCAAAAATCACATTCCAAGCACTCACTAACCCAAGCCTAACTAAAATTGAGTAGACGTTGGCCCTAGGGACATCTCGGACTCAATTAGGAGATTATCCTAAGGGGGAAAAAATGTTAGAATCTGACTCCTTCAAAATCAGTGTCTAGGAAAGGGATTGAGGGCCGAAAGCCCGAAGGTTGGTGGTTATTTAATTAAGGAACGTCTTTGACGGAAAACCTCCCACCAACCTTGCCCTGACCTAGCTGATTAGCTTGTGGTCAAAGTCTGCATTGGACCTCCCGTGGACAGTCTAACCAGTTAGGAGTCGTCTAGGTCATAGGTCTACCCTAACTTAGATTAGAATTTTTTTTTCTTTTTCTTTGTTTATTTGTTTGTTTTTCTTTCTTTTGTTTTTATTCTATTGTGTGATATGGACCATAATAATAATTTTTTCAACTACAATAATAATCCATATTACACACCGACTTCATTTTCGGATATTACCAACCCGGCAAATCATAACTTTGACCAACCTAGTGTGCCGGATTGGTCTTATCCGAATCAATATAACCCATGTCCCCCATCATATGACTATAATTTCCATAACGATTTCAACTCTTCACGGAGTCAGTGGGGATTCACCTACCCCGAGTCAGATTTTCAACCAAATTGTCCTCCTTCTCCACCCAGTCCATATTATGTTCAAGATTCATACTCAGTTCCACCCGTCCAAAATAGGAAACCATCAATTATGGAAATGAG
Source organism: Agave tequilana (assembly GCA_038442645.1). Taxonomy (NCBI): domain Eukaryota; kingdom Viridiplantae; phylum Streptophyta; class Magnoliopsida; order Asparagales; family Asparagaceae; genus Agave; species Agave tequilana. The sequence continues at coordinate 33,057 of JAVJIF010028944.1, forward strand.
TATGCGTGAGTCCAAACATAAATCCCAAAATCTGATGGACTCACAATTTCACTACCACTTCCAAGACAATTCTTCATCTTTTCATCAAAATAATGAACCTATCAACTATGAAAAGATGCTTGAAGCCATGACTCAGGCTCAAAACACTCGTAACCGTGACATAGATATGATGGTCGAATCTCTACGTTCCCACCGTCCTGATGTCACTAACTATTCTCTTAGAGCCGAAGAATCATGTAGTTTTGGAAATCAAGATTCCATTTCAGAACAACCATTTGAACTTGCCCAAACTCCAAATTTTGAAAAAGATATTGACAGTTTAGCAAGTTATCCTTTTCCTGAAATAGAACTTGAAAATGAATATGATCCTGAACCCCAACTTAGCGATTCTATTTTACTTCCCGATTCGATTATGACTCCGGTATCTTCACCTGATTTCGATCTTTTCTCGTAGTCAACATTGGATCCTGTACCAATTCATAATGAAATTGAATCACCCATCTTTGAGGATCATATTGAACTTGACCAATTATACACTTTTGAAGATCCTATTGACAAATTGGCAAGTTCTCATTTTTATGATATTGAACTCAATGAGATATGTGACCTAGATTCTCAAATTTGTGATCCAGTTCAACTTTCTGAATCAATATTGACTCCTGTTCTATTACCAAACTTGAATAATATTCTAGAGTCGGTTTTGATTCCATCACCTCTCATCCCTGAACTAGAATCACCCATATTAGGTCACATTCCATTGTTGGAAAATACATGTGGACTTGAGTTTCAACTTCTTGACTTGGACCCAATTTTTGAACCTATTTCGACTCCTGAACCTTTACTTGACTTAAGTCACCTTCCTGAGTCGGTATTAGTTCCTGTCCTTCCTGAGTCCAAGTCAACTATTCTATCATTCATACTCCATTCTGGGACGAGGTGGTTGACAAATTTGACTCCGAAATTAGTTATGGAATATGGAAATTAGATGGGGTTAAATATTTAATAAAGATCCTTCATGGATTTATCTTTTTAATGGGTTATATTAAAGATATTTCTGGTGGGTTCCTCCGAGACCCAAGAAAAGTTGATTGGGCCGCGTTTCGTGGACCAATCAGACCGCCACCGGAACCACCACCTTAAGGTAACCTTTTCCTTCCCTTTCTTCTTTTTCATGCATCTATGCATTAATTCATACATTGAGGACAATGCATGAGATAGGTGTGGGGGAGGGTCTAACATAACTTTCTTTTTGTTTAAAAAATAAAAATAAAAAAATTAACATTTTCTTTACTTTTAAAAACTTTTTGAAAATAGAAACAATATTTTGACATATTTTTGTAAGAAATTAAGTTAATTTTAAGGAATAGGAAAATCTAAATTAGGATTTCTTATACTTGGTCAAAATAAGATTATTTGTTTGATTTTTAGGGTTAGGAAGAAAATTTGTCAAAGTAATTTAGTCTTGATCTTTACCTTGATGAAATATGCACCCTTCATACACTTACACACTTAGGGTTCAAAAACAAAGATTCTTATGCCTTATTAAAAAAAAAAAAAGATAAACAAATCTAATTATTGATTAGCTAGGTGCTTTGGCCTAAGAAAGCCTTAGTATTTATGCGAAAGATGATTAGATAAGTTTGAAAAGAAAAATATATATAAAAATCCTCTGATTAAGCTGGGTATTTGTGCCTAATAAAGCATAAGTGTTCACGCCTAAAAGAGGTCCATATAATAAAATCCTTAGTTTTGTGGCCTTGTTTGCTTGAGTCCTTAAGTCCGAGGGGTGTCTTCTCACCCGGTGCCCTAAGGCTGTCTGGTTTGGGAGTCATCGATTAAAGGCTCGTTACATGAGCAGATTAGAAAGCCTAAACTAAGGAATAATACCACCAAAAAAAAAAATTATATATATATAAATAAGGCATAAGAGTTAGAGTTAAGAACCCTTAGTCAAAATTTTCACAGTCACAAGGTGCATATGACTTAGGGTAAAGTAATAGACTAGATGAGAAGTACAATTTAACTCCTTACTTTGATTAATAACAAATTTTTGAATAGAGACTAAGTTTAGGAATGAAAAATTCAGTTTTCCTATAACTTATAGATTGCTTAAATCTTACAATTATATTTCAAATATTTTTCTCTTTCAAAATGCTTTTCGAAAATACTAACTCTTTGTTTCTCTTTCTTTATGGATTTTGTGGGTGTAATCCACTGAAAACCCTCACGAGACAAAACTCGTCCTCTAGGGGAAACCTAGAGGTTTAACGGCTTGTTGCACATGCTCAGTGCAATCGCGTGACCTGCGAAAGTGGTCTAATAATCCTTAGTATAGTTTAGTTGTTTTGCTCGAGGACGAGCAAAAGATAGGTATGGGGGTGTGATTGGTCACTAATGTTGCACATTTATTATCATATTTCCATACTTATTATAGAATAAAATCTGCTTTGTCCTAATTAAATGTTTAATTTATTTGCAGGCCCATTCCTTAAGGAGATGAAGAGAAACAAGCCCAAAAGCCCACCAAATTCTGATTAATTCAGAATAAATTTGAAATGAAGAAATCAGGGCAAAATCTTGGCATATAAGGAAGGTTTAGAAGAATCCTCCTTGAATCAAGATGAAGAAATCAGGGCAAAATCTTGGCATATAAGGAAGGTTGAGAAGAATCCTCCCTGTGGGCAAAATCTTAGTATATAAGGAAGGTTGAGAAGAATCCTCCCTAAATCAAGGCAAAATCTTGGCATATAAGGAAGGTTGAGAAGAATCCTCCCTGAATCAAGCACAATCAAAGGCTGTTTTGTCAACTTTTGAAGAAAAAAATAAGAAAATCAGAAGAAGATACGGGAAATACATCAGACCAGGAGATTCCCCCAATCTTCCTGGGATCTTCTCCTTTAGGTTTTTTGCCTATAAATACTGGTTTTAGCTGCTGAGCAGGGAGAAGGAGGCAGATTAGGATTTAGCCTAGTTTTCATTCTTTGTAGTTTAGGTTTTTCTTTTCTTTTTATGTAATTTGTATGTAACTTAGGGTAGAAGAAGATTCATGTAAGTAAGAGAGAGAGGCTGATGTTGAGAGTGACACCGACGATGTACCCTCCTCCTTTCTTCCATTGTCTCTGCAATTAATAAAGGTAAAAGTTCTTTTTATGTTCGTATTTTCTTTTGTTTCGTCTTCCTCTTCTACTTTACCTTGGTTGTTGTTGTTGAGTTTACAAGTGAATTCCAAAGCAAGTATAACTAAGCTACGTGAGAGCCAGCGATAGTTCATGAAGACGTTCTCCTCCTCCAAGATCCGCATCACTTCGTTCTTGCTAGGCTTGACGATATAATGTGCACGGGGACTGAGCTCGAGCTTATGATCTATGCGTTGAACGCCTCCGAAGTAAAGGTAGAACATTCAACGGTTTCCAGGTAGGTCATCACTCAACCTAGGTAAGTATTTCTTCATCTTCTTTCCTTTCTTTCATTTGTGTAAATTATATCACCACCGCTTCCAACTCTTTTTCCTCCACTTCATTTGTACATATTCGCTTCATTGTTTTCTGATTTTTTCCACCTTCTTCATCTCTCATTTTCTCTCTAATTTTAACATAATTCTTTTTTTCATTTTCACTTCTTAAAAATAGAGAAGAACTCTCGCTTTTCTTCTTAACGATTTCAATAAAGAACCGTAAAGCTTCCATCGCAAACCCTCCTTGTGGATCACGACCCGCATAGCCACTTGCTATAGCGGAAGAATTGAGCACTTGTACATTTTTATTATAAGATCTGAAATTTCGTATTTTTGTGCAGGTTTTGCCTCAATCAGTTGGCATTGCCGTTGACTGGTCCATGGCTGCTTGGTTAAAATCTACGGCTGGGTAGCCGAACTCTTTGTCCATTTCAGTCCCAGATTTTTGTTGAATTTTTTATTTTGCGTGAAGACTCTATTGAGATATCCCAACTCTGCTTCAGTTCTCTAGTTCTGTATCTCTTTTGTTCATTTGATATCAATGATTCTCCAATTTTCGCTCTTTTCTCCTAATTTGCTCTTGACCAAAAATCTAAAAAATAACACTAACAAAATACCCATGTAGTATTAAATATGAAAAATAATAGGCATAAAAAGTGATGTAAAATATGCATATAAAACACATACATCAATGACTACACTATTGATGCCTCTCACTTTGCTACTGTCCAAAGGCTCAATGAGATGCATTTTTCTCATATTCAATAACATCTTGGATGCGATATTCTTGAGTACACAAAGTTCATGTTGTTGGCCCAAAGGCCCATCACTTTAGTTTTGATGATAATTAGCTCATGTAGTTATACTTTACTAATGATCTTGTGCTTAATTAGTTTCAGGTATTTGATCAAGATCTTAGCAGGTGTTTGGCTTCAACAAAGGAGTTTTGGAGCTAACACATGTTGATTCAATAGCTCGCGCGTTAAGATCGCATCTAGCACTCGGTTGAAGTCAAGCACGTTGGATCGCGTTTGGATCGAGTCAGCTTGGAGACAAGATGACTTCAGTTTGTATTGTAGTTTAGTTTGTTTAGATCTTGTGTAAAGGTAGATAGTGTTGATATGCTCAAGTTCACACACACACACAAAAGTTTATAGTTTATTGGTTTTGATTTTTGGTTTAACCGATTTTTGAATTTCTTGTCAAAATATAGATATATATCGTATATGTATATTGGATTCTATCCATATACAATATGGTTCAAATTTATTTCAATATCATGTTTGTATATTTATACAAGTTTTGGAGAAAACGGTTTTTCATTTCAAAAAATCCAAGTTTTGGAAAATAAAGATTTTATGTTTAAGCCAAATTTCAATATCACAAAAATGGTTCAAATAGTTTGTAATATGTGTTGATTTTTGGTCATACATGTTTGGTATTCAAAGATCTTATAAGAACTTATTTTTTTGAAATTTATGTGATTTTATGGGATTTAATTGGTATTAAATTAACCAAGTTTTCATACCTGTTTTACCTCAGCCAGACTGACTAGCGGTCGACCGGACCAGTGGTCGGTCGACCAGAACGGTTGCTCGATGTGCACTAGACGTGCATAAAGGCCAGCCACAATGGCCAGTCGACCGCGTTATCGACCGACTGAGAGCACCCCACTCTCGGGTGCTGGCTGGTCGACCGGGCGGTTGACCGATGGCTTTGGCCAGTCGACCGAAGGCACAAAGGTCATAAATATGACCATTGCGTCGGTCAACCGGGCGGTCGACCGGAAGGGCAATTTTGCCCTTTCCTGCTGCTAACGGGCAGAAATTTTTGGAGGCTATATATATGCCTTCTCTTGAGTTGTTTTAGATAAGTTTTTAGAGAGCAATTTTTTCCATCTTTACAAGTGTTTAACAGCAAGTTTTTAAAAGAGTTTTTGTGGTTAAAAGATTTATCTTTATTTGTTTTCAAAGGTTGAAATATTTCAAAGAAAATAGAGTCTTTTGAGAATTGGTTTTGATCTTGAATTTCAATATCTATTTGAAGATTTTCCCAATAGTTTTTCTTTGTTCCAAACACCTTATTTACTTACACTTGAGCTATTTATCTATCCTATCTATAGGATCTTTGTTTTGTGGGAAATTGGTTTGTGCTTTGTTGAGACCACCAAGTGTTATAATCCTCTTTACTTTGAGTTTGTGTTATCCCTCTTGTGTAGAGGTGATTGTGGAGGAGATTTGGGTTTGTTGGTATCCCTTAAGTGTAGAGGTGATTATGGTTGGAGTGTTGGCTTTGTGCCTATCCCTCTAAGTGTAGAGGTGATTGTCGTTTGGCTTAATGCCTTATCCCTCTAGTGAGAGGTGATTGTTGTTGTGCCTTACCTCTTGTGTAGAGGTTATTTTATTGGAGAGAGGAGTTGTATACTCCTAGTTTGTATTTATCAAATCCTCAGTGGAGGTTCCCTGTGTGGGAAGTCTTGTGTGGTCATATAATGGAAATCCTTCGTGTTAAGGCGGGGACGTAGAGCAGTGGCTCGAACCTCGAAACATATCTCAGTGATTGTTATTGATCCACTATCTCTAAATTCTCTCTCTTATATCGTGCATAATTTCATATTGTTCATATCATACATTTATGCTTGGTATTGTTTGTGTGCCTCACTAGTATTGAACCAAGAGAGCTTCATATAGCACCTCAACTCTTAATTAGAAGAATTTAGAAGAGATAGTCCAAAGCCCGTAACCGAGAATTCGGCTATACTCTTTGGTTATACATAGTGTGTTGCATTTAGTTTTTAATTCCACATCATTTGTCATTAGATTAGCCATACACCTATTCACCCCCCTATAGGTGTATTTTTCAAATGGTATCAGAGCCTACACTCCTGATATTAGGTTTAACCACCTTGGAGTAAGATCTTGGGTAGCTAATCTAGTTTTGCATTTGCACACATTTAGTTTATACACTCATGGATTTCATGACCCCTCCTATGTTTGATGTTTCTAGCATCGATGTATGGAAGATTAGGATGAGTGCTTATTTAAAAGCCCTAGGTTTGCATGTCTATTTTGCCACTATCAGGAAAATCTATTTTTGTAATGCCATATATTTAGAGGCTAATGCACAATCCTTAGATGCACTTAATCAAACATTAAGCAAAGAATATTTATCTATTATTTCTCATTGTGATTCCACTTTTGCAATGTGGAACACTTTGACCTCTCTCAAGTTACAAACGACAAACCACGTAGAGAAGGAACCCTTGGTGGATGAGTCCGACGAAACTTGCTATATGGTCCAAGGGATTAACTCCCTTGAGGTACATTCGGAAACTCATCTAGATGATTGTGCTAGTTCTTCAGGTGATGATATTATGGATGTTAATGCATTAAATGAAGAACTATCTATTGTTTGTGAAACGTGCTTGAAAAGTACCAAGTTTTGAAAAAGAAAAGCTTTAAATTAAAAGAAGAAAATAAAAATTTATTTTCAAAACTTGATATTGTTTTGCAAGAGAGGGATGAGATTTCAAGTGAAAGGAACTCCTTGAAATCCCAACTTAACCTTGCCCTTAATGAAAACAAAATTTTGAAAAATAAAAATGATTATAATGATGTTTTGAAGAAAAATAAGATTTTGTCTCAAAACTTGTACTGTTTTAAAAGAGAATGATTCTTTAAAAATAAAATTGCTTCAATTTCTAAAGAATTGGATTTGATTTCTAATGAAAATAAATCTTTGAAAAATGATTTAAATTCACACATTCTTGCCATGCTCTTCATGCTACTATCAATAAAATGAGATTCAAGTTTTGAAGAATAGAATAAATTGTTTGAGCTCAATTTTAGCAATTGTCATTTAATCATTCTAAATTGGAAACCTTGTTTCAAAAGAAACAAGCTCCACATGTTCATGCACATCACCAACGGCATACATATACACACTTTGTACATCATGATCACACTCATTCTCATATGCATGCTAGAGTATACAAATATACACATTGCGGCCGCAAAGTCCATTTAGCAAAGTCTTATTTTTATAAGGTAAATTCTATAAATTTTGCTAATAAAAATATTTGGATTCCTTATAATGCTAACCCTCGTGGACCCAAAAGGAAATGGGTACCAAAATCCCCACCTCTTATGTTTGATGTAGGTGTGGGCTCTCACATGACGTGAGAGGGTTGGTGTCTTGATGGTGGATGCATATGGAGCTAGACATCACTATCAAGGAAGTTTGGTGGGAGGACCACCATATTTTGGATGCTAAGAGAATTGTGCATATGGTCTGGTAACTATCTCTAAACTCCTATTTTAGTTTACATGTTTTTGTATAAATATTTTTAGCATGTTTTAGCTTTGTGCTTCATGTGGTGAATACTTGTTTAGATGAATTTTTCATTAAAACTTGTGTATATACTTGTACAAGTAGTGAGTTACACTTGATTATTATATGTTTGTGTCTCATTGCTCATTTGTACTCATTACATGTACATGTAAAACCTAGTTTTGATGATTCCCTCATTTACACTCGTTTTCCTTATTTTTATATGTTTTGTTTCATGTATATGTTATTCTTGTCTAAAACTAATAAATATACATGTATACCCTTCAGTCACTTGCCTTCATGCAAATTAAATTATGGACTCGTTTGTGTTTAGGATATGTATGTATATTATTAGTTTTAATAGAACATACATATACCTTGAAGTTTGATTATAATGAAAAATAATTTTTATGATTTTCATGTTTTTTCTAGAAGAATTTTATGTTTATTTTGAGCCTCATTGATTATTATCATGAAAATGCTCTTCACATGATTCTTGTGCACCACACTTCATTTGTTTACTTATGACATTGTTTTCATGAAAATTTTTGAGCTTTATAGATTTCGAGTGTCAACTTTTGTATTTTTAGCATGCTTTATGGGATATATGATTCGTTTTCATGTTTGAAGGATCTTTAACTAGTTTTTCTAAAATTACTTTAAACTAATTATTTATTCTTCAATTGGTAGAGTTTTCAAACTGTGCTAAAATATTTTCGAACTCTTATTTTTGAAAACCCTACAAACCTAAGGGCGGTTGGTTGGGGGACTATGCCTTGTATGCTCAAAATTGAAAATTTATTTAACATGTGCATGAATAGGGCGGATAGTTATGAGTTATACACATGTTCTTCATAGAATCTTATATTTGTATACTCATATTTGTTTCTATATATGTATGCTTCAAAATCTATAATAATATCAATTTCAATTGGCATTTTCTTTTTCATACATATATATATTTTGATTGTGCTTGATTTAAAATATCCCTACTTGTTTAAAGCAAAAATTATGTTTATACTAAGTTTGACTAATTTTTAAATGTTAATTGGTATCTTAATGAGTTTATGCATTATTTTCAATTGGTATTTCAATTGACATCAAAATATACTTCATATTTTACCTTTTAATTAGTATCAAAAATTTATAAGATATTTCTAGTGGTATCAATAACCTACAAGTGATATCTTAAAATTTTGTTTATTTGCATGTGGTATCTCAAATTTGTTTTATTGTAAAGTAATTTCAAAATTTGTTGATAAATATTGCCTATATGCAAGGGGAGCTTAACATCTTTTCTATATATAGATTCATGTTGGGCGTATCTCACTTTGAGAAGCTTGACATCTCTTCTTTCTGTGATACACATGTGTAGGGGGAACTTAACATCTCCACTTATACATTGTATATTATGCTTTATGTGAGTTAGAATTTTGTCATCCCTTCTTTATGTAATGCATGTATGCAGGGGGAGCTAACTTCACGCCTCTCTTTTTCATGAATGTGTATCGCATATATATCTTTATTGTTTGATTTGTTTTTGTCCCTTTGTTGATGAATTGATAAAAGGGGGAGAAGGTTTTTGAGAGTTTATATATGCATGTTTATTTTCTTTTAAATCCATATATGTTTTGTTTATGCAAAAAGGGGAGAAAAATTGGTGAGTTTATGCATGTTTATCTCCTTATTTATGCATATATGTTTGATTAGTTTTATGCACTTCATTGAATATCTATTTGTTATGCATTAGTTAAGGGGGAGCTTCAATGAAGCTTATCTTTAATCCATGTATATATAACTCCATGAGTTTTGTAATCATCAAAAAAGGGGAGATTATTGGCCCAAAGGCCCATCACTCTAGTTTTGATGATGATTAACTCATATAGTTATAGTTTACTAATGATCTTGTGTTTAATTAGTTTCAGATATTTGATCAAGATCTTAGTAGGTGTTTGTCTTCAACAAAGGAGCTTTGGAGGTAACACATGTTGATTCAAGAGCTCGCGCGTCAAGATCGCATCTAGCACTCGGTTGGAGTCAAGCTCGTTGGATCGCGTTTGGATCGAGTCGACTTGGAGGTAAGAAGACTTCGGTTTGTGTTTTAGTTTAGTTTGTGTAGATCTTGTGTAAAGATAGATAGTGTTGATATGCTCAAGTTCACACACACAAGTTTAAAGTTTATTGGTTTTGGTTTTCAGTTTAACCGGTTTTTGGATTTCATGTCAAAAATATGGATATATATCTTATATGTATATTGGATTCTATCCATATACAATATGTTTCAAATTTGTTTCAATATCATGTTTGTGTATTTATACAAGTTTTTGAGAAAACGGTTTTTCATTTCAAAAAATCCAAGTTTTGGAAAATACAGATTTTATGTTTAAGCCAAATTTCAATATCAAAAAAATGGTTCAATTAATATGTGTTGATTTTTTGGTCATACATGTTTTGTATTCAAAGATCTTATAAGAACTTATTTTTGTGGAGTTTATGTGATTTTATAGGATTTAATTGGTATTAAATTAACCAAGTTTTCATGCCTGTTTTACCCTAGCCAGACTGACTGGCGGTCGACCGAGCCGGTCGACTGGACCAGTGGTCGGTCGACTGGAATGGTTGACCGATGTGCACGAGACGTGCACAAAGGCCAACCACAATGGCCGGTCGACTGCGCGGTCGACTGACTGATTTGTATTATAATGATTAATAGTATGTTAAAAGCCTTGAAAACACACACACATTATAGCCCTATTAGTCGACTTATAGCCTTTTATAGTCGACTTATACATAGTATAGTCGACTTGATATTTTATATAGTCGACTAGTCTTTGATTGAAAAATATGCGAACTCTCTGTTTCTGACCTGCACTCAATATTAGTCAACTTACTAGGTTTACTAGTCGACTAATAGATGACCTAGTCGACTAATTATATTAGTCTGGTCGACTTATTTCAGTTTCTAGAAACTTGTCCTGTGTTTTCAACTTGACCTAGTCGACTTAGTCCCAATACTAGTCGACTAACCCAGTGTAAATTGCCTACCCTAGTCGACTAACGCCATACCCCTAGTCGACTAATGGCAATTTCTGACTGTTGAATAGTTTCTATTTTCTGGTGTTTTATTCAATGTTTTCGAATGTTTCAAAACTTAAAATTGACCTGATAACTATCCTAACTAACCATAGAGTTCAGCTATAAATAGGGTTGTTATTTTAGGCAAAATACACCAATTAAAATAAACAATTTTCTGACCAAAAATTCTGTCAAAATTCTGGTTTCAGAAAACTGTTCCCACTTTCATTTCTTCACTCAAATTCCTACTCCATAGTGAAGATTTCTGAGAGACCACCTATAATAGCCCTTGTTCATGATCACATACAATTTCAAAGGCTTATAGGATCATTTGTAATCACTCAAAGAGAGCATTGTACAAGAGCGTCTTCTTGGTGTAGAAGAGAGGTTGTACAAGGTGTTTGTCTTCTTGGTTGTAAGAAGAGGTGTACACATTTGGCAAAGGGGATTTGTCAAGTGGTGTGCAAGGTGTTGATTTTGGGTGTACAAAGTCAAGGATAAAGGAAAATCTCAAGGGGGTGGCTTGGGAACTAGATGTAGGTCACAAGGACCGAACCAGGATAAATCTCTTGTGTTTGCGTTTGTTATCTTTTCTGAGATTTAATTTTCTTTTATTGTAAGTAATTATATTTACGCTAATATCGTTGTTTGAGTGTTGACGTGTACTTTAGATCCAGCAATTGTCATCATCTCGGGACCAACAAGATTGTTGGCCTAAAGGCTCAATTACTCTTTATTTTGATGATGACAAAACTCACTAAGTTGGTGTACTAAAAAAGTTTAAGTTTTGTTAAAGTACACAGGTTTATTCGTGGATGAGATGTTTAGCTTCAACAAGAGATATTAAGTTTATGTCACTCCCCGCTTCTCAAAATACATTGAAACAGAGTCACGATGAGAGTCGGCGGCGTTACCCCACGTATACACGCTAAGCCTAAAGCAACCTGAACAAGTTATAATAATCTATTACGGTAAATCAATACCACAGCAATATGATCTATAGATATCTAAAACAATGATAGCAAATAAAATAAAAGAATAAAATTAAGTAATGAGTCTAATATATGGAATCAAGAAAACTATAGAAACATGAATAAAAAGAAAGAAAGAATACCAAAATAGGTAGAGAGAAAACTCCAGCCCCTCGCAAAGCATACGATCTCAATAAACACCTGATCAATAAAATAAAATATTCAATATCTAGACGTGCAAATTCAGGGTCGTCAGGAAGCGACCTAATAAGTGCATAAGAAAAAGGGAAGTGCTCGTGCATATAAACTGTAGGTCACCTAGAGGGGGGTGAATAAGTTACTAGCTAATCTAATGATAAATAATGCGGAATTATAAACGATTTAAGCAAACTAAAAACTATTATGCAAAACACACCATGTATAACATAAGAGTGTAGCCGAATTTTCAGTGAAGGGCTCTGGACTAACTCCTCAAGATTCCTTTAGATTAAGAGTTAAGGTGCTACTATGGCTCTCTTGGTTGAATACAAGTGTAAGCAAACAATCCCAAGCATATATCAATAAGATACAAGATATATCAAGCATATAAAGATATAAGCAATGTAAGCAAGCAAGATATAAACACAAGTGAGAGATAGAGAGCAATCGCAAATAAAGGAGATTTGTTTCGAAGTTCGAGCACCCTTTCTCTACATCTCCGCCTTCAACACTATGAAGGATTTTCACTAAAAACTGATCCCACCGAATCACTCGTTGCCGCAATACCTACAACGAGTTCACACTAGAACTCCTTGGACTCATTATACCCTCTCTTGTTCCCGCAAGAACAACACACGCAAGCACACTAGCTTGTCGAGGCTGCACCTCTACACCGAGCTCCGACAAGAACTCGAAACAACATGAACTCGCAAGTTCGCCTCCTCAAATACAAGATGAAACACTTTGGTGATCTCAACACTTTGATCACCTAAAAACACTCTCACAACAAAGATCCCTAAAGGATTGATATAATAATGGATAGCTCAAGTATGTGTGAGAAAACAAGTTAGAGTAGTGGAGGAAAAACTCAAGAAATCTCTTTTGCAAAACAATCTTGAAAACTCTCCTTTTGATATGAAAGTATTTGCTCTAAAACAAGTGGGGAAAACCTCTTAGAGAGATAAAAAAAACTAGCTTGAAAATCCACTTAAAATCTTGTAGAAAACAGCCAAAGGGAACCCCATTTTATAGGCTCCCAAAAACTAGTTGTTGCAGGCCAACACAGTAGAAAAGTCTGCTGTCGGTCGACCGGCCAACGGTCAAATTTCTGTCCGTTGCAGCCTGCCGGTAAACCACCCGGTTGACCACCTAGTCGATCAGGGCCAGATCCAGAGAGTAGAGCTCTCTGGACGGTCGACCAGGCCAGTCGACCGGCCCACCAACCAAAAGACATGTGCACGTCTGTGCACATCGGTCGACCGGTCCGGTCGACCGACTTCTGGTCCAGTCGACGTTCCGATCGACCACCAGTGTAGTCTAGCTGAAATATATGAGATTAAAAACCATATTATTTTAACTCCAATAAAATCCCATAAATTCATATAAGATCTACAAAAATAGGTTCATTAAAACATTTTGATGTACAAACATATTTGATTAAAAATCAGCATATATTACAAATATTTTGAATATTTTTGTAAAATAGAAATTTTGCCTTAAATAAAAATCTGTATTTTTCAAAACTAATCTCCAAATGAAAAACGATTTTTCTAAAACTTCTCCAAATACAAAAATAAGATATTTTAAACATTTTTTAAGCTTAGTGTGTATGGATATGACCCACTACATATATGAGATGAAATATCTATGTTTTTGACAATAAGCTCTAAATGAAGTTTTGATAAAATCAAAACGATATTTTTCTAAACACAAAACTATCTTATGAAAACAAATATAAATTTTGTGTGTGTATATGAACTTGAGCAATTCACAACTAATCTATCCTTTATATTTTATCTAAAAACAAATCTTGACACTTACAAAACCCGACACAAGTCTTCTTGAAAATCTTCTCTTGAAAATCTTCTTCTCCTTTTTGACTTGGTCCAAACCTTGATCCAATGAACTAGACTCCTCTTGAGTACTTGATGCGATCTTGATGCGCGAGCTCTTGAATCAACACATGCTAACTTCAAAACTTGACTTCAAATCTTTTGTTGAAACTAAATACCTACTAAGATCTTAATCCAATATCTGAAACTAAATAAGCACAAGATCATTAGTACTATAACTACATGAGTTAGTCATCATCAAAACTAGAGCAATGGGCCTTTGGGCCAACAATCTCCCCCTTTTGGATGATGACAAAACTCATGGAGTTATACATGCATGGATTAAAGTTAAGCTTCATAGAAGCTCCCTCTTAACTCATGCATAACAATAAATAATAAAGATATTCAATAATGTGCATAAACTAAACAAAACATATATGCATAAACTCACCAAATTTCTCCCCTTTTTGCATAAACAAGAAAACAGACATGCATATATAAACTCATTCAATAACGTGCATAACCTAAACAAAACATATATGCATAAACTCACCAAATTCTTCTCCCCTTTTCACATAAACAAGAAAATAAACATGCATATATAAACTCTCAAAATTCTTCTCCCTTTTTGTCAATTCATCAATAAAGGGATAAAAACAAATCAAATAATAAAGATATATATGCGATATACATTCATGAAGAAGAGAGACGTAAAGTTTGCTCCCCCTGCATACATGCATTACATGAAGAAGGGATGACAAGACCCTAATTCATATAAAGCATAATATACAATTCATAAGTGGAGATGTTAAGCTCCCCCTACACACGTGTATCATATAAAGAAGAGATGTCAAGCTCCTCAATGTGAGATACACTCAACGTGAATGTATATTTAGAGAAGATGTTAAGCTCCTCTTGCATATAGGCAAATATATCAAAAAATTTTAAAACAAAATTTTGATAATACTTAAAACAAAATTTTTGACATTTCTCAAAAACAAATTTTTGAAATATCTTAAATCAACAAAACAATTTTTGATACCAATTTAAATGTAAAATATGAAGTATATTTTGATATAAATTGAAATACCCATTGAAAATAATGCATAAGCTTATTAAGCATTTAAATTTAAGTTAAGCTTAGTATAAAAACATAATTTGTGCTTTAAACAAGTAAGGATATTGTAAAACAAGCACAATCAAATCATATATAGTATGTATAAAATATAGAAATACCAATTGAAATTGATATTAATTAAGGTTTGAAGCATACATATATAGAAAACAAGTATGAGTATACAAAAATAGAATTCCTTAAAGATCAAGTGTATAACTCATAACTATCCACCCTATTCATGCACATGTTAAAAGATATTCATTAAAGCATACAAGGCATGGTCTCCAACCATCCGCCTTTAAAGGTAGAAGTTTTCAAAAAAAGATTTGAAAATAGTACATTGAAAACACTACCATATGAAGAATAAATAACTAGTTAAAGTAATTTTTAAAAAACAAGTTAAAGATCCTTCAAACATGAAATCAAATCATATGTATCTCATGAAACATTGCTATGTACACAAAAATTGACACTCGAAATCTATAAAGCTCAGAAATATGCTCATGAAGCAAAATCATGAGTAAACAAAAAATAATATGAGTGCACAAGAATTATGTGAATAGCATATTCATGAAATAGTTAATAAGGCTCAAAATAAACATGAATTTCTTTTTATCAAAAACATGAAAATCATAAAAATTTATTTTTCATCAAATTTAAATAAACTTTAAGGTATATGTATGTTTTATCAAAACTAAAAATATACATACATATCCCAAACACAAACGAGTCCATAATAGAATTTGCATGAAGGCAAGTGACTCAAGGGTATACATGTATATTTATTAGTTTTAGACAAAAATAGCAAATACATGAGCAAAACATGCACAAAGATATGGAAGACAAGTATAAATGAGAGAATCATCAAAATTAGGTTATACATGTAATGTAATGAGTACAAATGAGCAATAAGGCACAAACATATAATACTCAAGTGTAGCTCACTACTTGTACAACTATATACATAAGTTTTAATGAAAAATTCATCTAAATAAGTATTTACCATATGAAGTACAAAACATGATTATTTAACATAAATTCAAAACATGCTAAAATTATCAATGTAGAAGCATGTAAACTAAAATAGGAGTTTAGATATAGTTACCAAACCATAAGCACTATTCTCTAAGTCTCTGAACAATGGTGGTCCTCCCACCAAACTTTCTTGATAGCGATGCATCAAAAGGGTATGTCCATCTAGCTCCACATGCATCCACCACCAAGGCACCATACCTCTCACGTCCTGTGAGATCCCACACCTACATCAAACACAAGAGGTGGGGATTTTAGTACTCATTTCTTTTCTGATCCTCGGGGGTTAGCATCATAAGGAACCCAAAAATTGTTATTTGCAAAATTTATAGAATTTAATCTATCAAAGTAAAATCTTGCAAGATGGCCTTTACAACCGCAATGTGTACATTTGTACACTCTAGCATGCATATGAGAATGAGTGTGATCATGATGTGCATAGTGTGCATATGTATGTCATTGGTTATGTGCATGAACATGTGGAACTTGTTTCTTTTGAAATAAGGTTTCCAATCTAGAATGGTTGAATGTACCATTGCTCAAAGTTGAGCTCAAATAATTAATTCTATTTTTCAAGATTTGAATCTCATTTTTATCAATAGTAGCATGAAAAATATGGTAAGGATCATTATGAGAATCAACAATCTTTTTCTTTTTAGAAATGTTTTCCTTTTCTTTTGAAACAATTTTTCTTTTCAAAGAATTAAGCAATCTCTTTTTCTTTTTCCACCAAAATAATTTTATTTTTTAAAGAATTATTTCCTTCATAAATATCATTTAATTTAGAAGACAAGAAAATATTCTCCTTTTTTAAAATTTCATTTTCTTTTAAAATGCATTCAAATTTATTTCTCAATCTTTTATTATCCTTTTTAAGCATATCATATTTTTCAAGAATTTGTTGACAAAATAAAGCAAGCTCATTATATGATATGTCAACGTCCTCATCAAGCTCGGATTTGGAATTTACCTCAAGGGGGTTATCCCCTTGGACCATATAGCATATGTTGGAAGCATCACTTCTATCATCCGAGTCACTCCCGGCATAGTATTGCTTTTGTTCATCAAGGGAGAGTAGAGTGTTCCATACTACAAAAGCCGAATAAAAATTAGCAACCCTAGATAAATATTCATCATTTAGGGTAGATCTTAAAGCTTGAAAGGGTTTTGCATTAGCCTGAAGGTTTTTGTCATTTAAACAATATGAATCTTTTATAGTGGCAAAATAAACATGAATACTTATGGCTTTGAGGTACAATGACTTCTTAACTTTCCAAATTTGGATGTATCAAACATTGGAGGTGTCATGAAATTCATGTGTGTGTAAACATATATTGTGATTAGCTAAAATGAAGATCTTTAACTCAAGGTTATTAGACCCAAATCAAGAGCACCAAGCTCTGATACAACTTGTAGGTCGCCTAAAGGGGGGTGAATAAGTGACTAGCTAATCTATTGATGAATAATGCAGAATTAAAAACTATTTAAGCAAACTAAAAACTATTATGAAAAACACACCAAGTATAATACAAGAGTGTAGTCAAATTCCCGGTGAAGGGCTCTGAACTAACTCCTCAAGATTCCTCTAGATTAAGAGTTAAGGTGCCACTATGGTCTCTTGGTTGAATACAAGTGTGAGCAAACAATCACAAGCATATATCAATAAGGCACAAGATATATCAAGTATATAAAGATATAAGCAATGAAAGCAAGCAAGATATAAATACAAGTGAGAGAAAGAGAGAGAGAGAGTAGGAGATTTGTTTCGAGGTTCGAGCACCCTTGCTCTACGTCCCTGCCTTCAACTCTATGAAGGATTTCCACTAAAAACCGATCTCACTGGATCACTCGGTGCCACAACACCTACAACGAGTTCACACTAAAACTCCTTGGACTCACTAGTCCCTCTCTTGTTCCCAAAAGAACAACACACGCAAGCACACTAGCTTGCTAAGGCTGCACCTCTACACCGAGCTCCCATAAGAACTCGAAACAACACGAACCCGCAAGTTCGCCTCCTCAAATACAAGATGAAACACTTTAGTGATCTTAACACTTTGATCACCTAAAAGCACTCTCATAATAAAGATCCTTAGAGGATTGATATAGCAATGGATAGCTCAAGTATGTATGAGAAAATAAGATAGAGTAGTGGAGGAAAAACTCAAGAAATCTCTTTTGCAAAAGACTCTTGAAAACATTCCTTTTGATATGGAAGTATTTGCTCTAAAACAAGTGGAGAAAACCTCTTAGAGAAATAGAAAAAACTAGATTGGAAACCCACTCAAAATCTTGTAGAAAATAGCCCAATGGAAACCTATTTTATAGGATCCTAAAAACTAGCTGTTGCAGGTTAACTCAGTAGAAAAGTCTGCTATCGGTCGACCGGCCGGTCGATCGGCCAACGGTCAAATTTCTGACCATTGCAGACTGCCGATCGATCGCTGGGTTGAGCGATGCTAGGCTTTGACCTACCGGTCGACCGCCCAGTCGACCGGGGCCAGATCCAGAGAGCAGAGCTCTCTGGATGGTCGACCGGGTCGGTCGATCGGCCCACCAGCCAAAAGATCCTGTGCACGTCTGTGCACATCGATCGACCAGTCTTGTCGACTGACTCTTGGTCTAGTCGACCGTCAGGTCGACTGCCAGTGTAGTCTGGCTGAAATATATGGGATTAAAAACCTTGTTATTTTAACTCCAATGAAATCCCATAAATTGATATAAAATCTACAAAAATAGGTTCATTGAAATACTTTGATGTACAAACATGTTTGATTAAAAATCAACACATATTATAAATATTTTGAACTATTTTGTAAAATAAAAATTTTGCCTTAAACAAAAATTTGTATTTTTTAAAACCAATCTCCAAATTAAAAAACGATTTTTTCAAAACTTCTCCAAATACAAAAATAAGCTATTTTAAATACTTTTGAAGCTTAGTGTGTATGAATATGATCCACTATACATATGAGATGAATATCTATGTTTTTGACAATAAGCTCTAAAATAAGTTTTGATAAATCCAAAACGATATTTTTCTAAACACAAAACTACCTTATGAAAACATAAAAATTTTGTGTGTGTCTGTATATGAACTTGAGCAATCCACAACTAATCTATCCTTTACATTTTATATAAAAATAAATCTTGACACTTACAAAACCCGACACAAGTCTTCTTGAAAATCTTCTCTTGAAAATCTTCTTCTCCTTCTTGACTTGGTCCAAACCTTGATCCAGTGAGCTAGACTCCTCTTGAGTATTTGATGCGATCTTGATGCGCGAGCTCTTGAATCAACACGTGCTAGCTCCAAGACTTGACTTCAAATCTTTTATTGAATCTAAACCCTACTAAGATCTTAATCAAATATCTGAAACTAATTAAGCACAAGATCATTAGTACTATGATAACATGAGTTAATCATCATCAAAACTAGAGCGATGGGACTTTGGGACAACATAAACAATTTATACAATAACAACATGATAAACTGAAAATAAAAGATAACTAAATACTCAATATTATGAACAGATTACAATAAAATCAGTCAGTACAAAATCAGATGTCCAAATCAGGTCATGTGTACAATCAGGTGTCTATCATGATTTATATATATGTACAGTCAGGTGATTACAGTCAGTCACAATACATTATAACAGTTCATTATTATTATTATGTTAGCGAACACCAATTGCCACATACAGTAGACACATCCCATACTACGCCTATCACACGTGTCAATTAGGGTCCTAAGTTATTAAAACTGATCGGTTGGAGATATTGTCCATTCTTTAAGTGGGTTCTGTACATACCATGGACCACGACCCAGATGCCTTGCACTGAACCAGGACCTACCTCTGGAGTTAGTAACAGTACTCACAGTAACACTGTGGAGCAATATTCACAGTAACACTATGAAACAATAAACAGATGGGATGTCAGTCATCTCCTGGAATCTTGCATTGAAATCGTAAGTCGGTTGCACATCCTATATTCTAGGTCCACCACAATACAAATGTTGTCTTCTCCATCAATTTCCCTAATAACAATATGTAAGTTGTCTATTTACATTATTATTTAAAGCAATCAATATCCATGTTATTTCAATTACTGGGACGATATGGTGACAGTAACAATATTAATGATGTAATAATAACAATGTGGACAATATTACTGTGTACACGGTAGAACAATAGAACAATGAATATGTTAGGGTCTGACAATATTTTCTCAGAACTTTCAATAACATAAATTAATACAAGTATCAGGTCTAGAAACTGATCTTGATCAGTACTATCGCATCTAGAATCAATTAAAATCTCATTCATCTGTACTAAAGCGATATCAGTAATTAATCCATCAACTGATAGTCTCAATATAATCATCATGAACAATCAAGCATCAATCTATTCAAAGTAATCCAGTACAGTAAACTACAAGTCTAATAATTCATCAATCTACTCTGATCCACTAAATCACCAATATATCCGAATCTCAATAACTGGAATAACTACATGTTCTAATAAGTTTAGTCAATTCCTCGCTATCAAATAACATTAAAATCATCAATCAAGAACCTCACACACTCTCACTTCTATCAAGGTCAATCACAAGATGCATATACTAAAATACCAATCCAACTTTATATATGTGTAATCCACTAACCAATCCAATTAAACACATGTTTCTCAACCCAAGGTCAACTCCACTCCAATCAAGTCTACTGACAAATCTAAGTCCAAGATCCCATCTTTCATAAAGCTACATCATTTTAAAATAAATTCTCAATATCCAGTTAAATTATCGTCTAAGTTATCATCAAATAAATGAAGGTTAAGTCCAATAATGGTTCCCATAAAATCCATTTACGTAAGTACAATCATCAGCCAATCATTCCTCAGATCGATCAGATCCCAGTCTAAATCTCTCATATCTAGATCTGTAACAAACTAAACAATAATAATTTAAATATTAACATCAGTGAAAATCATCAAATCCAATTATATCTAACATCGAAGATATATCTGATCTATCACCACCATACTAATCTATTCTCTTCCAATAACAATAATTCAATTTAAATAAATATTACAAATAGTAGAGTATATTATCCTAGCTAATCTGGTCAGCTCTCAAAATTTCAAGTCAAAATTTATCCCAATAAAATCCATTAGTAGGTCTAAGTATCAACTACTGAACAACTAACTCCAAATATCCTGTAGACAATGTATCGAATACATTCCAGTCCCAAACACTACTACTTTGGTATAGATATCATCTAAATAAGCATGGTCATGAATAGTATAATGCAGAATAATATAAATATTCGCATGAGACAATAAGATAAAACGCTAAAATTAAAATAGACCGATAAACAAACATTCACATGAAATGACATGGTTTTGGAACTGAATCGCCATATGGTCTTCACTCCAAGAACTGGTATGGATCTCTAGATCATCCTATGGATTGGTCTTCGAATCGCCACTGCATCGGGTCCATAACGGGCACAAATCTGAATCTTCCATTGCCGAGCTCGGATCGCCCGAACGAGTCCGAAACGCTATAGCATGCAACCAAACACATATAATATACTTGCACATACACACTTACAACACACCTCACACATTAACAACACACCATATATATATATATATATATATATATATATATATATATATATATATATATATATATATATATATATATATATATATATATAATATATATAATATAATATATATATATAATATATAATATATATATGTATATGTATGTATGTATGTATATATGTATGTATGTACACTTACAACACACCTCACACATTAACAACACACCATATATATATACTAATATACAAGCATGTATATATATATACACCTTCACCTATTCATCCACTCATACAGCACCTGCACCCAAACTCAAGCACCCACACAGAAATCAACATGCTAACATAAATTAAAACACATGCACTTTAACATAAACTAAGGAAATGTAAAAAGAGAGGAAAAGAGAGTAATGGAGGGGAACTCACGCAATGGCGTGACTTGCGACGTGCCGACGGAGGCTCCAGCAGATAGGGAGGAGGCTGTGGAGGATGTCCACGGATAGAGGATCTCACCAGGAAGGGCGCAGGTGCGTTCGCGCTCACCGATGGTAGTCGATGGCGATCCATGGAGAGGTGAAAGATGGCTCCGTGGAAGATGGGGTGTGCAGTCAAGGGGCGTTGGTTGCTCGGAATGGAGGAGTGTGTGCACAAGGCATGGGGAGAGGAGGAAGCCCAGGTGCTTCCAAGGATGTGCAGGCCAACCATGGGGAGATGGTTGCGCTATGGGAGGTGCTATGCTGGCGTGGTGGTCTGACAACGGTGCAAGAAGGGAGAGGTGCTGGGCTGGTGTGCTGCTATGCTCCGCTGTAGGGAGTTGGCTGTACACGATAAGGGAGGAGGGGGAAACTCAACTTGGGAGAGGAGTAAGAGAGCTGCTGCTGAGGGTAGCTCAAGTGTGGTGTGCACAGCAGTGGAGGAGGGGTTCTGATCTACCGTGGAGTCGCTCATGTTGGGGGCTTGTGCGCAAGGAGATTGGGGATTCCCTGGTGTTGGTAGCTAAGGTGATGTTTGGATGATGGCGATTGGTGGAGGGGCATACGGAGGACGAGTGTGCTCGCAGGAGGAGGCGACTGTAAAGGAAGATATAGGTTAAATAGAGATTAGGGTTAAAATTAGGAGATGTTATATAGGGGAGTATATTAGGTTTGGGCTTGAGGGTATAAATCTAATGGGTATTAGGATATTGGGTTAAGGGCTAATGGGTTGCAGGTAGATGGGGATGAGTCTAATGAGTATAGGTGCAAGGGTATTGAGATGCAAATAAGAGAGGAATAGAAATACAAAGAATAATAATAATAATAAGAATAGCAGAAACAATAGTAATAGTAATTAGTAATAACCATAGTAATAAATACTAATAATAATTAAAATGTTAATAACAATATACTAATGACAATAATAATAATAATAGTCAACAAACAATATAACCAATACATCATAATAATATTAATAACAATAATAGTTAACAATAATAATAATAACAACTAATATAATACTAATTAATAATAATAACAATAAAAATACTAAAATTAGTAATTATAAATAATAATCAAAATGAAATAATAATAGAATAATCATTAAATCAAAATAAATACTTTAGAAAAAAATAAAAATACAGTATTTTAAACTAGAGATATTATAGTTTAATTCAAGAAGATTGATTTCAAGAATTGTTTGGAAGCTCAAGAAGACAAGTTTGAAGATTTCGTATTTGAAGATCTTGTATATTGTGCCTCATCTTGATATTTATGTAAGATATATGTTTGTTAAAGTTTAGTTTAGAGAATTGTTGCTCAAAAATATGCACACACAAAAAAAAGTTTTCAAAAATAGTTTTATGGATTTTATTATATGATTTTTGTGATAAATCAAGTTTTGATAATATTTATGATATATAGCTTTACAATATATATTTAGTTTTACAAACATATATGTTTTATCATAAATATAATATTATATAATTTTACAATGTATTTTTATAAAATTAAATAATATTTCATCCAGATACGAGGACAGATACGAGGATTATCGTAGTGATTCATACCTATGGACTGATGATATCCTGTGTACAAGGCAAAGAATGCCTCAGCAGTCGATATCCAGGAATAGCTATCGACAGGAGACCAAATAGAAAGTTGGTCCATTCTCAGTCTGTTGACAGGCATTGCCTGCTGTCAACAGCTCTTGAGCTAAGTTTGAAAAATATGATCGATGAACTTTTCCTATGGACAGGCCTATGCATGTGTACACTTCTAAAAGACAGAACCCTAGATAGCCTACTAAGAGGTTTCTATAATACTAAACTTGTCGACACCTCCAAAAGACAGATCATACAAAGTTGAATAAATAGTTCAAACTCAGCTAAATTGGCAAACTTAAGCCAAATTGGCTAGCTTTCATAAGAAGCATTAGAGCCTTAGCCTCGCAAAACTCTACCTCTGCTTGGAGTTTTTGCCCTGCGGTGAGCTAGCTCCGCTTGGAGCTTTAGCCCCATAGGCGGGCTAGCTCCGCTTGGAGATTCAGCCTCATGGCAGGCTAGCTGCAGGTTATTTTGACCGTTTTAATCCCCAAGCGGGATTAGTAGGCTGACCCCCACTACTTTAGTGGAGTTAACACCACTTTAAGTGGGCGGTTACACCTGTCCAATATGGCCCACATTAAGTGGAGACATTTAAGCCAGGACACTTGTTATATGCTTACGCAGAGACTATGAAGCTGTCTAGGCTCGCGCAGAGCCTATTTTAGCATCAATTGTGAGGCTATCAAGACTATTTTCAGCCTTTGCTAAATTCTAGGGGGAGTTACACCCCTATGAAGCCTATAAATAGCCCATTAGCAGGCTTAGCATGCAGTTGATTTTTGGTTAATTGATTTTTAGCTAATTGCTTGAGAAGAGAGATCATCTCAAGAGAGCCACTCTATAACTTCCAAGAATCCAGAAAATTATTCTTTCATCCATCAAGAATAATCTTAGGGTGCTCATACCCTAATCATGCATTCTCAGGAATCTCCAAAACTAGGCAAGAGGGAATTTCTAGTAGAAGACTCGAAGACTCATCGCTCACATCATCAAAGGGACAAAATGGTCGCACGCTAATCAGACTCCTGCTAGCACACTTTCCCAGAATCTCAGTAGAGAATATTTGTAATTTTCTTTTACTTGTACTATATATATTTTAAGTTTTCGCTGATTCAAATTAATGAAAAATAAGATGGCGACTCTGTTGGGGACAACTTTCTCCATCAACGAGAAAGTAGTGTCATAATGCAACGATCAGACCCTCGAGTCTACTACAGAGATGCTGGTCATTCAATTTGATCAAGAAAAATTGAGCAACTTCTCACCATGAGCAACATAAGCCTCTGAATGTGCGAAAGCACAGTTAGATTTTAATTGCCAAAGTTTCTTTGGCTGATTCTTGAAACAAACCTCCGGTGAGCTAGCAAGGCTCTGTATGAGCCTATTGTGACTCTGGCATGGCCAAACAAGCTCTGAGCGAGCTTATCACAGCCTCTAGCAAGGCTACACAGGCTCCTCGTGAGCCTATTAACAAACAGGCTTCGTGCGAGCCTATAGACAAACACGGTCTGCGCGAACCTACAACAGCCTCAAGCGAGGCTAACAGAGTTTCAAACTTTCTTCTTATAGCTTCTAGTGAAGCTGCTCCCACGAGGCTATGCTATCCAGGCTAACTCTCAACAGAGCTAGGAAAAGGCCCGCTTGTCTAACGAGGCTATTGCCAAAGTACCATGTGTGCTAAGTGAAGTTACTTCGCAAAGGCCATCTGGCAGTGCTAGAGGAGCTTCCAACAACGAAGCTAACGCAATCTGTGCGTTTAGCGAAGCTTAAGCTTCTACAAGTGAAGCTAACAAAGCACTGCTTTGTAGCGCTAAGATAGCTTCACCTAGGGAAGCTAACTCAAATAGAGAAGCTAAGCTAGCATTGCTTAGAGCCAAAGAAAAGCCTCTAAGGCTAAGCCAAAGGCTTCTCAACCCAGAAGGGTTATTCTCTAGTCTCCTTGAATCTCTACATTGGATCGGTTGGGTCCAGTCAACACCGACTTGAGGGATTACTTGAGCAACAAGCGGAAGCTCCAGTCTGAGGAGCCAATTCACATTCCGCCATCTCAGTGTGGATAAGTGGGATGCCAACTGGTGATAGTACATTTTATCCACTGTTGTTTAGGGTCAATCTCCACTACATCTCCTCAAAATTAACAATCGATTTTTAACCGATTATCAATTCAATCTTTCAAGAGACCTAGCTCTTAGAAGAAGAAAACACCAAAGGTGTTGGACCTTCTGGCTGCATCTGTAAACATGATAGGCAAAGGTAAGGATCTATTATGATCCTAATGAAGGAGATGGGGGGATAATCCTCCTTCTTTCAGTTCTCCAGACTCTGATGATTACATTTCATATTTGCATTATTATCATCACATTTGCACATTTAACCTTTGATTATTTTAATTTAATTTTGCTATTTAATCCTCTTTTTGATTATGACACATATTTTGGTAAAAGGAAAAAAAATAGCCCAAAGAGCCCAATTAAATTGGATTGTAAAGCAATCCTAATAAAATTCGGAGTTCTAAATCAATTCAGACTAAGACTAAGACTCTGCACCTCTTAATATTCTGATCAAAACTTTCGCCACAAAAATTCAAATATTATGATTCAAGATGCTATAAAAAGTGAACTTAAAGGGACACAATTCTTATGTTGATCATTATTCCAATTCAGCCATCTGATGAGTCATATACACCGATCAATAGCCAGATATCTACAGATTAGTTCAGAATTGAATTCCCACATGAACTTGGGATCGAATTAAGACTCCTAATTTGTATCTTATTATAATTGGCTCTAAAGCCAATTTAAAGAGCTGAAATCTTTCATAATCATCATCTCAGATCTATTCTTGAGATTAAAATTTGGGATTTTTCTTTAGTCTCTTTTCCAACTTTCTGTTGTAATTTTTAGGGTTTAGCTTAAGAAAGATTTGTAAAGAAGAAGGGAGCTATTGTAATTGAAGGTCACAGTGTTAATAAAGAGGTTCTTCTATTCTTCTTTCCAATTTCTCTTTCATTGTTATTTACTTGCTTTCTCTTTATTAGTTTGTAATCTTCTTTCATGCTTTGCTTAATTTCTATCATGTGTAATTAGACAGCTCCATGGCATATTAGTTTTATCCACCACAACTTCTAATTTTATGTTAGAATAAACTGATTGAATTATATACATCCTTTAAACTCCAGAGTTAGTTAAAGTTCTTGAAGGCACGTGATGATGACTAATTAAATAGATATATGTTAATATTTTCCAATAGTTTTTTATATTCTATGCTTAGATTGCTTTGACAGTTTAATGTTGAATTTCGATTATTCTTCTTATTCTATGCTTAGAAGGTTTTGATAGTTTAATGATAATTTTGGTTAGTGATTATTTCAAATACGGTTTAGTTTTATCTTATGTATCTTACTTGAGTGAATGCAACTCCAAAGTATAACTTTTATGATCCAAAGTGAAGTATATTATGGCATAGGTTTGAAAGTTAGTGGTGGTAGAGACTTTTTAATTCTTTTCAAACTAGTTCTAATCAAAACTCTATCTTCATATTCATATTTCTATATCTAACACTTAACATAGATTCTTTTCTTATCCAGGATCACTTAACCAATTAGTATTTAAGGAGATACTTAAACGCTTCTATCACATTCCTCCCGTAGATTCGACCTGCTTAGCCACTTGCTACTGTGGATAAATTGCAAAAGCAGAGACTCGACCGACATTCAGATAATATCCTTTTAACCTTAACCTTTCTCAGTTTCTTAACAATCATCTGTTATAGCCCCAGCTTAGGTCAAGTTGCGAGAACAAGAGTGTGCCTTTCCAGGTACTTGCTAGGGTAGCAATACCATTCAATTATGAGAAGCCCTCTTCATCAAGAGAGATACTATATCACTGGAATCATTGAGACAATTGTTTCAATGGTCAAATGGCTAAGAAAAAGCTAGTGGCTACACTTCCTCTGCCACCATTAGCTCTGTATAAATAAGATTTGTGTAGGCCTACATGGCTGATAACAATAATGATGATGATCTTTGTCGCCACTTGGAAGCTCAGGAGGAGACCACGATGGCTCAGCAATTTGTAATCGAGATAAACCTACACACAGAAAAATACAGAGTTGAAAAAAGTGCTAGGTTCTCAATACTATCGCTATAGAAAGTGGCTATGCGGGTCATGATCCACGAGGAGGGACTACGATAGAAGCATTGGGCAAGTTTCCTTCTTTTTAGTTTACAAAAACAAGTTAAAATTTCTTTTTAGTTTTAGGAAAAAAATAAAAGAGTTAAGCAGATGATGATGTTGTTGATGTTTCAAAAGAAAGGAAAAGCTAAGTTAAAAAAGAAAAAACAAAAGAAAGAAGAAGAAATAGTTGGTTTTAGAATGTGTTTCTAAACTAATAAAATAAAAAGAAATAAAAACTAAAGAATACTTACCTTTTTGGCGCTAGCTTTACCTTTGATCCGTTGGACTTACATTGGCTTGAAGGCGATCAAAGCTTGGCACATAGGATCTTCCCCTCTCAATCTAAGCTATGAATTAAAAGTGCAAGAAACAAAAAAAACAGAAATGGTATCCATTACCATAAGCCATCAATGACACTTGCAAGAGCAATATCATATTCGAGTCTATCAGATTCATTTAGATTTACATGCATCTCAGAGGAAAGCAAAACAAAACACAAAAAGAATAACATAAAATATAACTTTGATTCAATTAAGTAACAAGAAAAGAAAGGAAGAAAACTTACACACTGGTGTCACTTCTCAATACAACCACCTCTCTTTCCCTTATGAAACTTTTCTCTCATCTAAGTTACATAAAGAAATGAAAATTACATTAAAAAAATAAAAACCTAAGTTAAATCTAAAAGCATAAGCCTAATCTTAACTCTCTGCTAGAGTTGTGCCCAATTGCCTTCTGAAGTGGTAGTATTATATGTTGAAATGGATAAGGGAGAGCGTGCTTGAAGATGAGACCAAATCGCTAACCAACAGAAAAGTTCTTCTGATAAGGTGGGGATAATATTGGGGATATGGATAAAATTGCTTGTGCTTGAAGATGAGACCAAATAGCTGGCCTAACAGAAAAGTTCTTCTGATAAGGTGGGGATAAGATTGGAGATATAGATAAAATTGCTTGCCCAACAGAAAAGATCTTCTGATAATTGTTTTTTTGGATCTCTGAATTTTGGCAAGATCCCTTTGACTCTTCAAGCTAACCAAATTGATTCTTCTAAATTCGATTTTAACTATATTTATTTGGCTTTATCTTTAGTTAACCAAATAGATCAGTTAAATTAAAATTTAACTGGCTTTATTTGTCTTATCTTCACTCCCTTCATTAACACAAATATGCAAAATAAGACATCAAGACAAAAAATTAGTAGGATTTATTACAAGATAGTTGTAGGAATGTAATAACAGGTATGAAATAAACGTGTACAATCATACTCTCATACCTATATTTTGCACGTTCTCGAGCAAAATAAGTAAACTAAACCTAAGAATTATTAGACTATTTGTAGGTCACGCGACTATATTGAGCATATGCAGTAGGCCTTTAAACCTCTAGTTTCCCCTAGAGGATAAGTTTTGTCTCGTGATAATTTTCAGCGGATTACACCATAAAATCCAAAAGAAGAGAGAAACAAAATGTTAGTATTTTTAAAACACATTTTGAAACAATGAGAAAATATTTGAAGTATTATTATAAAATTCAAGTAATCTATAAGTTATAGGAAAACTGAGCTTTTCATTCCTTAATTTATTCTCTATTAAAAAATTTGTTATCAATTATGGGCAGGAGTCAAACTGTATTTCTCATCTAGTTTAATATTTTATCCTTAGTCATATGCACCTTCGTGATCGAGAAATTTTGACTCGGGGTTCTTCAACTCTAACTCTTATGCTTATATATATAAAAAATTTATTTTGGTGGTAATATCCCTTAGTTGTATTAGGCTTTCTAATTCGTCCATGAACGAGCCTTAGGTCGGTGACTCCCAAACCGGATGGTTTAAGGGCACCTGGTGAGAAAAACACCCCTTAGACTTAAGGACCCGAGCAAAAAGGCCACAAAACTAAGGGTGTTATTTATGATATGGACCAGTTTAAGCATGAATACTTATGTTTATAAGGCACAAATATCTAACTTAATCAGAGGGTTTTTAATATATATATTTTTTTTTTTTCATTTTTTCTTTTTATTTTTTTAATAAGGCATAATAATTTTGGAACCCTAAGTGTGTAAGTGTATAAGGTATACATATTTCATCAAAGTAAAAATCAAGACTAAATTACTTTTTAAATTTTCTTCCTAACCCTAGAAATCAATAAATAATCTATCTTGACCAAGTATAAGAAATCCTAACTATGATTCTCCTATTCCTTAAAATAACTTAATTTCTTACAAAAAAGGTCAAAATATTGTTTCTCTTTTAAAAAAAAAATTTAAAAGCAAAGAAAATGTTATATATATATATTT